>CM055269.1:31591980-31676715 GCA_029237695.1 Conchocele bisecta | reverse complement strand
TTCGTAAGTGTGCACAATTATGATAGTCTGTAAATTTCACATTAACAATGTTTTCTTGCAAACGATTATTGGATTTACATTTATTGAACATAGGCTGCATATGCAGCATATGCTGAATACATGTCATTCCATCAATTGAAATTTCCCGACGATCCTATACTTTCACTTACGAACATTTTAGTCCTACGAAGTTTAATGAACGGCCCCCTGGTGCCGTGAAACTCGTTTGAATCAAACTGCAGGAACTGGTGTACATCGATTATTGTTGTATTTAAATTATATTTATTGACATTTCACTATCCTCCACCATGCTTATTTACGCCTATCCTATACCTCTCCACCTCGCACGCGCACATGAACACGCACATAGCGTGTTTCATTATTTCCAAAATGACGGACAGCGGCCATTTTGGATTTCAATGCTATAATGACGTCCAAGCTAAGAATAGTGAAAATACACACATGGTTTGAAGCTTTGGCTTGGCGTACATTTACGATGATGGTGATTTGTTTGGTAACGTAAAAACTTCCGCGTCGTGTTATGCGTTGACTAGTTTTGCTAGTGCGATGATACGATTACGTATACAACTTGGGTCCAAGAATACATGTGTTCTTGGGTCCCAGGTATAACACAATGGCTGTCTGTATCATTAGCACCAGTAAAGGCAAAGAAAGTACCACGTGGGTGTACTAATAATAGATGATATTTAATAATAAATATGATTGTATATGGCCGATGCAAATGTTCTCAGTCAAGGATGTAGAAAAGCCAGGAGAACGGACTCGTATCAGTTATGTTACACCAAACTGTTCAATATATTAAGTTTCCTGGACAGGTTTGTGCCTGTGATTTTAACAACATGAACCACCATTATATATAGCCTCATACACAGAAAATCGCACAGTGTATCACTTTTACCTGGCAAACCACACAACACCTACCATATATACGCACTACTGTACTCTGTTATCAGCTATCAAATCCAGTGACATGTAAGCAGTTGCCTGAGTGTATTTTCCCTGATGTCTACTCACCTACTATGCGAGTAAATATGGCTTTACCTATGGATAACGTGTACACTAACATAGGCTATGCATCAGATTTAAAAGTTTACACATCAACATTTATTTTGAGATTGATGGGAGAAATGCTCTGATATCTCGTCTGTTGTATAGTTTGCTGGCATAATATTTATAGCTTGTCGTTGTCATATCTGTCTATTATTTATTGCACCAACTATTATTTATTGCACCAACATTGTAGCGTGCCATCATTTTATTTGCGACAACGTGTTACGATTTCGAACCGAAATGTAGTATCTAACTTCTTTATACCAAGGAGAAAAGCGTGCATCTAAAGACTAAGCATAACATATATTCAAAGTATTGGTTCCTGCACGTTCCTGTTAAACGTTTTCATTTGCGTTGTGACATAATTCACTAAAGTAAAGATTCTTCCCTTATTAACAGAAACACTATTTGTAGGAACTACTCATAATTTGACAACTTACCACAGCAATAATAGTAATCTATGACAAACCGGCATCGACTTCTTAACCAATCTTGAGTACCATTATAGCTTAACGTCACAGTTGGGATGTGCATTGTCTATTTTTATTCAACAGTTACTGTTTGTATACTTGTTAGAACATTTAAAACCAATTCTCATTCCGAAAACTACACGTGATAAATTTTTTGACAGTGTTTGCTCATTCTGTTTGCGTCACGACATCCGTCATATAAATGATACATTACTTGATGAACGGGCATGACTATAGAGAATACCAGGCTAATGTCTATTAATATGAAGTTTACCAGGCAAGGCTTACTGACTTAAGTCGGTAACGTCATGTGACGTCATTTGACCAATGAAACGTCATTTTTTGTCGCGCCTGCTTGCGGACAGCGCGATATAATCGGCACATTGGCGTATATACGTCCGTGCGTCCGTGCGTCCGTGCGTGCGTGCGTGCGTACGTGCGTGCGTGCGTCCGTCCGTCCGGGCCAACGTCCGGGGGTTTGAGAGCTTAGGGGCGTGGTTAGGAACAAAAGATTCCTTTGTAATATTCAGTAAGCTCTTAAACTCTATTGTTGTTTAGGGGCTTTTTCTTTGTTCTTCAAACAATGGAAATACCCCATAAACCCAAAATGTTGGAACGTCCGTCCGTCCGTCCGTCCGTCCGTACGTTCGTCCGTGTTAAAGATTTTTGTTAAAATGTTGTTTTTTTCGTTAAAGTTTTTCGGTATACTAGCAAAGCCTCGGCGGACACGACATGCGGGCCGCGGCCATCTAGTTAATTTGTTGTAACCCCGATATTCTTGTATCAGCAATATGTTATCAGTCAGTATGTTATCAGTCAGTACAAAGCTCGTTTCCTGATAAATTCAGATGCTAGTATTGTCCCGAATTGCTTGGACATTTCCCCAATGCCTTTTAATTTTCTAATTGCAATACTACCATATAGGTATGAGACACGTGACACGTGATTTTTTGCCCAAGATGTGCCATATCTTATGAAAAATACTTACAGAAACCTTGATAATTACGTCGAAAGTTGTAAAAATATCATATTTAATCAACACAAATGTTATATTTATATTTATTTCATAAACACAGTATAATACAGTGAATCTGTACTGATCACCTAACATTGTATCTACAGCGGTCTCATTTGCATAGTTATTGCATTAGTACAATATGATGGTTAATACACTGTTCAATTGCACTGTGAAAGCGCAACTATGCAATAAAAACAATTTCATACATAAAACGTCTCACTGTATCATTGTTTATGTTCCAGTTTTTGGTGCATGTGTTGGCGAACCTCAGCCAGCCGGAGTTTGTGCCGCCGACGCCGGACGACGGACATGAGTTCCTCCTCTATGGGGATACGGTGTGGTCAGTGGAGATCCGTGCCCGCGCTCCTACCAACACGTAAATATTGCGCAATTACTACATGTAGTTGCGGGTACGTAACTCTGCCAAACTCTGCCCGCAACTATATTTTAAAAATCTACGGACATACCAATGTCGTCACAATAAACTGTTGGTTATCCAAACTCGCCTACGTTTGATTTAAAAAGTCATATTATTATATATACTGAGCAACTCGAATAATCCAAAATGAACGCCGGACAAACTACAAGTCTCACCTAATACATTATTCTGTAAGATATAAACATGTAAACAAAAGTGTTAATACTTTTCTATATACTTGTATATTTAGCAATTATTTCCGTAACAAAATATGTTTTACCCTCTACATATTTTCAAGAGGGCCACCACATAATTTTGCAGAAAGCAGATATATATTCAAACCTCAAAATGTTGCTAAATATTTGTTATGCTCCCCGAAAATCTTTTTCGAGGGAGCATATAATTACCGCTTTGTCCGGCGTCCGCCATCCGAGTTTTACGTTAAAGTTTTCCAAATTGCTATATCTCTGTGACCGCTTCCGATATCAACGTGAAACTTCATATACACATTGATCACCATCCATATTTTCATTGTATACCCTACCCATGCTGCCCAGGTATTCAAGGTCAAGGTCAAATGACTTGTTTATTAAAGCTTACGTTAATATATGGATGGTAATCAATGTGTAGATGAAGTTTCAAGTTGATATTGCGAGTGGTCACAGAGATGTAGCAATTTGAAAAAACTTTGACTCTATTGCAACTAATACTAAATTCGGAAAGAAATACGGACCAACGGCCATTGACGTGACACATTTTCTGTGATCATATGCCCGGGGTTGGAAGGTCTTCGAGCCAATTCCTACCCTGAAATATTAGATAACTAACTAACAGTTTGAATTCGTTATTGGAAACTACAATCACTTTTATATGTACAAAACAAATAACAGGGTAATGCATCCAGTAATTTGTGAGAAATGTACATTAAAATATATAGTGTTTAGTATAGTGGTCAAAATTGCAAATGCACCAGTACTGATCTACCTGAAAAATACGGAACAAGGCATGCCAGTCACTCAGATAGACAGGTAAGTTTGTATATCCTGGCAAGTATATGACACACACATGTGCGTGCTGGTGCTTAGAATGTTCACATGCCAGTATACATGTTGAATTTTTCATTTTTCCGAGTTCCGAGTTCCATCAATTGCATTTTTGAGTCATGCTTTGGATTTCAGCGGCGTCAACAAGTTAATATTACAATTATCTGATTTTAAACTTTATATGTCATAGATCATCGCATGAAGGGATAGCATTGAAAGGTATACTGAATTGTTTTGCATAGTTTGTGAGATATGAGACTTATGAATTTTTGAGGCAGTTTTATCCACACGATATATTTTTTGGAACGGCTTGTGGACATGACTGTAATTTCTGTATTTAAGTCTCCTTAATTATATTGATGATATACAGGACTATCGATGCATTCACTGTGACCGGCCGTCTGGAAGAGGTTATACATATATCACCAGTACAGAACCACGCTACAGATCCAAATGAACAGTTCGTGTTTGTAACTTGGCGACCATCTAGCGACGCCCTTGGAAAACATATTATATGTGCATCAGCGGTGGACAACACAGGGTGCGTACATTCATCATATACGTGTCACGTGATTTTATTTGTGCTACGTATTACATGAAACGTGTTCTGTCGTAGCTAAACCATTTTATAATTAAGAGGCTGTCAATAGTCGAGCTACTCTGTTCTCAGATACATCTTGTTGGCTGTATTCTTCTACATATTTAAATGAATGCACGTTAATTTAACTTTGTCGATGGCCAGTATGACATACACGTAACTACAGACTGTTCCACGTAAACTCCACCGATTTTAGAACAGTAACATATGATATCGCAAGATTATCAAACTTTAAGTACATTCTTCAAAACCATGACTCGTAATTGACAAAGACCCATCGAATATTTAAGCGGAACATGTAGGAGTTACTGTGTATACTTTATATATTTTAGTGTGGATACTCCCGCAGACAGGTGTTTTGATATACATGTCATAGGTAAGCCATTCCTTAAGAGCATAATATTTGCCCCAAACATAAACTATCATACATTAGGACATACTGTTGGGGGCATACTATTTCGGCCATTATGTAGGTCTCTTCAAGCAATATATCTACACATTGACCACTCCATGTCCATTACGGCTAGCTTTTGCGATTTTATTGGTCAGTACATACTGTTTAATTATTTGCACGAAACGTCTTTCTATGTGTATTATAATGCATGTCTGATCATGTCACAATAACATGTCAATCACAATCTGTGTTCCCTTGTACAGTTGAGATACGCCATGTGAATTTGTAGCTTCGGACATCTGCGTAATGCTACAAAATATTACAATAATTTCCGTAAATGGCGTTAAAAGTAGAAACGATAAATTCCGTATAAATCTTTGTCAACTTTTTACTTTATTTATGAAAACTATTGTAAATTTTGTAAACGTATCACAAATGTTGACATCTTAGTGTGAAATGATCATACATGTACATGTACTATAATACACATAGAAAGACGTTTCGTGCAAATGATTAAACAGTATGTACTAACCAATAAAACTACTGTAACAGTATCTCGTTAATAAATGTTGTTAAAATATGTAATTCATAATAAACGCCATGGCATGGTTTTAAATAAACTATTACTTTTGGTTAGTATATTTTATGTCATTTGCAGTCAATATTTACATATGAAATATGTGTATGAATATCTATCCCAAACGTGTGATACTAGAAAATCCATATTCAGTTTCCTTGTTTATGGCACCGGTAGTAAAACCATGATATATGTTCTCTTGAATTGATAGATGCAAATAGCGATTAATGGAACCGTGTTTATGAATTCAGTTGTATGTTTTATTTACACATGCATGTCCATAAAAGTGCAGCACATGACTGATTGGTGCATCATAACAGTAATCGTATTTCCTTTACAGCTGATGCGTTTGTGGATAAATCCCATACCACTACTGTAAGTCTCTAATATGTGCATATATATGTATGTCGAATACCGCAATGGATATTGTATTACACTGTACATAATGAACTATGATTTTACATTCTAATAATTATGTGCATATACATGTATGTCGAATACCGCAATGAATATCGTATTACACTGTATATAATGAACTATGACTTTACATTCTAATATGTGCATATACATGTATGCCGAATACCGCAATGAATATCGTATTACATTGATTATAATGAAATATTAATTTACATTCTAATATGTGCATGTACATATATGTCGAATACCGCAATGAATATTGTATTAAAATGAACATAATGAAATATGAATTTACATAATTACTAGGATGGATATGGCAGATATATAAAATCGCTAGTAATGCTTTTATTTTGATTTTGATTTTGGATAAAACAAATTATTTGATATGATGAGCATTATATAGTTACATGTATGCATGTATTTATCGCCAGTTAAACACGTGTTCCAGTTGATTAAAACGTTGTGAATACAGCTCTTTATATTCCATATCTGTTGAGGCTCAAATGCATGGCACTATAGCTAGTTCCATTCAGACGCGTTCGTACTAGTGTAATCATCTATAAAGCTATGGGTTATTCACAGTATCCTTGCACTATACCAGTAGGGAACACGCTATGATCTTAAGAGCAATAGCCGAAAACAAATATAGAACGTAATATAGCTATTATATAATATAATGATTTCATTCATAATAACACTTATTGTTTACCATAATTTCTCGACCAATGAAAGAACAGTATTTCGTCTCAATTAATCGCATATTGCCAAGCTTTCGCCAATAAATATTAAATTAGTCAATAAATGGTCAGCCGCTATATTTAGAATTGATTGTAAGCGTTGCTTCATCAGTTCACATGACACAGCACATACTAGCGCCCACACACGCGATCACTACGTGTCACACCGCCAATCACATAGCATAGCGATTTAAAATCACTTTTAGGGGCGAAGCTTCGCGAGTAGGCTGGTAAAGAATAAATACGTTATTGATCACATATTGAATTTTTAATAAATTATTTTCTCGCTCGCTACGAAATTAATTTATTAAAAATCCTATATGTGATCTATAACTATTACTTAAGCCCACAGTCTGTCAATACGGCATAGCTATTTATACTAATATCTCCAATACGTTGACATATTCGCCTTTCTGCGCAGGGCCGGCCGTATTTCCTCGACCTGCCGTTGGCCACAGACTTGACGTGTAATGCGGATGTCACGTGCGTGTTTCCCGTCTACGTCCACGCTGAACCAGGAACGTAAGTGTATGTGCGCGTAATTACAGATCGAGGTAAATGTCCTTTGCTATCTTGCGGTAATATATGTGGCTGTGACTGGAAAAATAGTGCTTATAGGTGTTGCAACCAGTGTAGGTCCACATCCACTCAGTGTGAACAGGATCTGCACTGCACGCCATCAGTGGAACGGTAGCCATGCTTATAACGAGCACTATATATCGTTATCAAGCTACATGAATGTGCTAGTTGATCAGGGGCTGCACTAGTCACACACAGTTCAATTATCCCAATTCTCCAGTCACAGCCACACATGAGCCCGGTATTGCTTATACGTTTGTGTTTGTTAAATAGATTATTTGCCAGAATGATTTCACAATGTGTCATATGCTACTACACCTGGGGTCCTTGAGTGAGCTAGCCCAATAGGATTAACAGGTTTCTGTGACATGCGGTGCTGGCACCACGTCTAGGTCATGTCCTCTGTATTATCTACCTAGTCTAGAGTATCGTTTTATATACTTTGGGACGAAAACTGAAAGTGAATGGGTTTAAATTCCCAGCCTCCACTAATGTCATTCATGGACGGTCAGCACCTGTAGCCAATTTCATCAACATTGCAAAGTATACTTTTCTAGCAAAGTATACTTTGAGGGAGTAATCATTTATTTTTCCTGAAATGCATTATTTCATATAGAACTAACAACTGCATATATTTGATGATTAAAAGTATGCAGAATTATTATACTGAATTTATTACAATATCACAGCCAAATTGGCTGTGATAATGTAATACATTCAGTATAATAAAAATTAATAAATTTATCCTAAAATTGAAAATTTCTCCCTCAAAGTATACTTTGCTAGAAAAGTATACTTTGCAATGTTGGTGAAATAGGCTACTGGAGCACGGTAGTTTTTACAGGCAAATCAGTTATCCACTGTTGCGTTGTGGATGACATTTTGTGTTGTACAGAAATGTTTCTCCCTAAATTGTATTCGAATTTTCCAACGTATGCACGTCAAATGTCAAAAAGGACGGCTAAAATAAACTCCACGATGTGATGGCAGTAACATGGCTATGTGTTACATGTGTTACATGTACCATATCATCCTCCATGATCGACAGACGAGATTAACCAGGAAAATGGAACGGGCTCTCAATCTGGTTTCTTACACGCCCTCAATGTACTTACCCTTAAAGGTACATGCCCACGCAGTAGGCACAAAATGTTCTTTATATGAATTAAATAAGTGTATAATTATGTCACTATTCCACCAGTTCTAAAAATTACGAGTGCCCGCTATACAAATATAATAATTTATTAATTATCAATTTACTGTTAGCGACGCGCGGCGATAACAGTCTATTTTGATAATGTGCGGGGACGACGACTTTCACATCACGGCTTGCGGTGCGCATGCACAGTATACTACGCGCGCCAGTAGGCTTCCCAATATGTCGAAACGTCCAGGACGGAAATTGTATGAAACGGCGTCGGAAAAAAAAAGGCGAAATGGCTGAGAGACAGGCAGTACATAGAGAGAGTGGTTAATATTGGCGACCAGATCACCAAATGGAAAGAGTTACGTGGAGATTTAGATTTGGACTCGAACAGAGATTTTTCTTCTCATCTTCCGATACTTCACTGCGCATGTCAACGATGTGATATGATTGACCCTGTCACGTGACGCTTATTGGTAAAAATAGCACGAGGTCGGAAAATACCCTTTCTGGTCGCGGCATATAAAATGCGATTTAACACCAATTAACACGCGCCGTAATTAAATATAACTCGTTAGTGGGTAGACAAATGGCTCATATAAGGCATGACAGAAAATTAAAAGTAGTAGTACAGTGTAACCTGCTGCGTGGGCATGTACCTTTAAAGATATATGCCCACTCAGTAGGTACAAACTGTTCTTTATATGAATTAAATAAGTGTATATTTGTTTCACTATTCCACCCGTTCCAAAACTTACGAGTGGCCACGATACAAATATAATCATTTAGTCATATTTATTTTAACTCGCGGTGGTATCAGACTATTTTCATATGCAAATATGACATGCTATGGGGTAATGGTGAATGAATGTTTATTTTGCCAGAAAATGTCTCAGATGATGTCTCTGAAATAAAGAACATGTTGTACCTACTGAGTGGCCATGTACATTTAAATGTGGTTATATAGTTTTTACGCCGCGTAGAGTGCAAACTTATGATTTTTCAAAACGGCACTTCATGTATACATATTAGGCTACGTCGTGTATATTAGGTTACTTCAGATATAAACAGCATTTATTCAACCCACTTTATTACGCCACATGGAGCAATGGTTGTGGTATAAATACATATTACAGATTAGTGTGTGCGTTTCACTAACAATATATAAATTCATTACATTTTGTAAACATGACTGCGACTTCAAATACAACCATTATTACTTCATCCATATTTCAAAGTGGAAAATTGTATTTTTGCTACAGGGAAACTATGTGTAGAGGATGTGAATAAGAGATATATGAAACGAGTCACGCGCAATTTATGCACCGAGCCTCTGTAGAGGTGCATACAATTGCTGACGAGTTTCACAGATCTCATATCAAATGGAAACGAGTTTGAGATTCTGTTTATTACATGACTTCACACTCCAAATAGCAGAAACCTTGTATATATCTGATACGTTTCAGTGAGAAGACGCCATTGAATATTTTCAGATCGAGTTGAAAAGCTCCACCAAGAAAAATAGTTTTAATACTAGCAATACATATATTATAAATATGCCATATTAATAGGTTCCGGTTCTTTGAAAACACTTCATATTACCTAACTAGAGCGCATGTGAACAGTTGTATTGATTTTACTGAGTCATGGAGGGTTCTGCTGACGTCAACGGCAAAACAACATTGCTTTGTCACGCGATTAGGGACGTCATTTGGTATGTATTCATTTTGTTCGTTTGGCATAACGTTATCGCATAATACGAATACGTAATTAGTGTGATGCGGCTAGCCAATCAAATTCGCTGAAGGTTTTATTACACGTGTGGCATATCACATTTATTAAATGGGTTACAACACGGCATAACAAGGTCGTCATGTGATAAACTTATATAATGGTATAGTGTCCATCTGGAATGATTCGATATGTAGTATCTACCATTTGTTTTCACTTACTACATGCATTTTACTCTAACTATGACAAAACATTAACTTTCCTTGTTTTCGCCATTTCGAATTTGTCCATGGAACCCAGTGTGGCATCAAGTGGTTTCTTAAACTAGAGACGTTCACAAACATTGTGGTATATCACAACCTACGTTCTAAGAGACAGTCCACTTACGCAGTTAGTACCAGAGTACCAGAGGTGGATAAAGCGTGGCGTTGGTGAAATGGTTAAAACATTCTTATTATGTTTAGAAATAAACATGCAATGAAAACAAAATTAATCGGCTCTAAATGCCTATTATTAGAGGAAGGTTAGTAAAAGTGAGTGTGGCCTTCGTCTTGTACCATCGCTGTAACGCTTTACTACGGAGCCCCACAGGGGACATGGATTCTTTTTGTCGCGCCCGCTTGCGGAAAGCGCGATATAGTCGGCACTTTGGCGTACGTACGTATCGTACGTACGTACGTGTGTCCGGTTAAAGTTTTTGGTTAAAGTTTTTTTTGTTAAAGTTTTTTGTTATACTATATCTCTGCAACTGCTTCGCCCATTACCTTGAAACTTCACATGGGTGTTAATCATCGTCTATATTTTCATTCTACCCCCCTACCGTGTGGCCCCTGTGCCCAATGTCAAGGTATAATTACTTTGAAATGTTTGGTTAAAGTTTTTGGTTAAAGTTTTTGGTTAAAGTTTTTCCTTATACTATATCTCTGCAACTGCTTCACCCATTAGCTTGAAACTTCACATGGGTGTTTATCATCATTGTCACGCACGCTTGACTTGCGGAAAACACGATATAGTCGCCACTTTGGCGTACGTCCGTCTGTCCGTATGTCCGTGTGTCCGGTTAAAGTTTTTTGGTTTAAGTTTTTTGGTTAAAGTTTTTCCGTCTACTATATCTATTTTTTTAGTGTCCATGCCTCGCCCCAAGGCGCGACATGCAGGCCACGGCTATCTAGTATATTAATTCGTTCCCACGAAATAACAATTTGTTCCGTCGAATTAACAATTCGTTCCCTCAATTTAACAATTCGTTCCATCGAATTAACAATTCGTTCCCACGATATAACAATTCGTTCCCACGATATAACAATTCGTTTCCACGAATTAAAAATTGGGAACGAATTGTTAATTCGTGGGAACGAAATGTTATTTCGTTGGAACGGATTAATACAGAAAAGTATTTTACGTCCCCTGCGGGGCTCCGTGCTTTACACACCTGTGGGTGCGGCGGGAATTTGTGTGTCGACAGACCACATATTGTTGATAGAGCATGTTTCAGAACAATCACGGCCATAAATAAAGTTACGAGTTTCATCGACAAGATCCACATAGGGAACATTACGGCGGCGCCGGGTAAAGGCCCCGATGTTTACAAAGCGGACGTTGCCTTCTCAGATGTGACACATGGAATCAAGAAGCTCTGCCTCGTGGCAGTCGACTCAAATGGGTATATTCATTATTGGTGGCTGTTATTTGTGACTAGTGTAGCTCCTGATCAAAAGCACACTTCTGGTACCTGATAGCTTACCAATTGTATTATATATTATTTTACAACATTACGCTGTTATGTTTGTGTCTAGTTAATTGCTAAATTATATCGTTGTTTGACATTACATTGACCTGACGTTGGCATTGACAATTAAATTCGGATAGGCCGCTCCAAATGAAAACACAAACAACATTGTATTCACCTATAACAATATACCTGTGCCAAATGTTAGTAATTTCTGCCAGCGCGTGCCGATCTTTTGCTCAGCCACACCACTAGAACTAATGTTTTGACAACTACCGATATGTATGTTCGGCTCCTACTGACTAGATGTCCATTCACCATCAAAAGCCTAAAATGCAAATATGTAATCGAATGAGGGTTGATCAAAAAGTGTCTGGCCACGTATGTAGATATTAGTACCAGTTGCAGGTTGGATTCATTGTCAGAACCTACAAACATTTATATTCATACACGCCAAATTGCAGGTTTTTATCTTCAGACGTTGGTGAGATATATAGATTAGAGCATCATAGGGGGTCGAAATTCCCCAGTAGTCAGCTATCAGTCACTGAAATATTACATACCTGTGGATAATACCCCATAGAAACTGAAAATTAGGAATGTAAATAAATCATATTAGTCAATATCAGACAATAAATCATGCACCTTTTTAGCTCACTTGAGCGAAGCTCATGCGAGCTATTGTTACCGCAATGTGTCCGTCGTCCGTCGTCCGTCGGTCGTCCGTCCGTGAACATTTGCAAACGTATTCTCCTATGTAACCATTGGGCATATAGTCACCAAACTTCATGGTCATGGTCCTTAGCCAACCGGATTTCGACAAAACTTGGTAGGAATGATCGATGTACAATGTTAAAATGGTGACCCGGGGTCAAAAATGGGCGTGGCCCGTGGGGTCAAATTGTGGTCAAATTTTATTTTTGACCTAATATGGTCATGTCTATATCAAATCGAAGGTATCAAAGAGGCGATCGCTCTGGTACATTATTTGTCGAAATTGGATGGTCACGTCATCCAAGATGGCCGCCGCAAGGTCAAAAGGTTGTTCTTTTATTAGAGATTTCAAAATTCTTCTTCACACGAACCGCTTGGCCCATGGTGGCCAAACTTCACAGTTATGGTCCATGGGTGAAGCCTTTTCAGATTTGTTAAAACGGAGGTCGTCGCTAATCCAAGATCTTCTTCTCATGAACCGCCAGCTGGAGTTTAACGAAACTTGTTAGCTATGATCGATGTACAATGCTCTTTCAAATTTGTTAAAATGGTGATCCCGGGATCAAAAATGGGCGTGGCCCGTGGGGTCAAATTGGGGTAAAATTTTATTTTTGACCGAATATGGTCATATCTATATCAAATCGAAGGTATCAAAAATGCGATCGCTCTGGTACATTTTTTGTCGAAATTGTATGGTCATGTTATCCAAGATGGCCACCGTAAGGTCAAAAGGTCGTTATTTTATTAGAGATTTCAAAATTATTCTTCACACAAACCGCTCGGCCCATGGTGGCCAAACTTCCGGATTTCGACAATACTTGGTAGGAATGATCGACGTAGAATGCTCTTTCAAAGCTGTTAAAATGGTGACCCCGGGGTCAAAAATGGGCGGGGCCCGTGGGGTCAAATTTTATTTTTTACCAAATATGCTCATGTCATATATCAAATTGAAGGTATCAATTGCGATTGCTCTGGTGCAATATGTGTCTGAATCGGATGATTATGTCATCCATGATGGCCTCCAAAAGGTCCATTTATTCGAGATTTTGAACGTCTTTTTCTCAGGAACCACATGGCCGATGCTGGCCAAACTTCATAGTAAGTTAAGATCCTTGGGTGAAGCATTTTCAGATTTGGTAAAATGAGAGTCATCGCTTAATCCAAGATGACCGCCATCTAAAAATAGCACACTTTTTTTAAACTCAATGTCACATTCTCCTCTGGTGTTCATGGAGTCAGGTGAGCGAATTAGGGCCATCATAGCCCTCTTGTTTATTTTATGACTGACGGTGAATTACCGAGATTTATTAGTGGAATATCGCTCGATATTACACTGTTTGAAACGGTTGGATCATGGTCATTGTCACAGGTTTGGTCGACATGATTGATCGGAGCTACACAACACACCGGAGCACAGTGAACAACATAACGATAGTGGACATACAATAATTTATCCTTGTAGTAAAATCAGTACATGTAATAATGTCACGTGATATACACAAACAGCTCTAAGATTGTGTCCTTTTATACTAGTGATATAATGTCATTTCTTCTCTCGATCACAAGTAATGATGCGTAATGATTCGCATACATAGCTTATACATAGTGACGACCAGCGGAAATGAGTAACATACATGTCTAGTTCTTCAATAGCACATTATTGGAATTGATGTCACACAGACGATATTCGACGAACGTCACACAGACAAGATATCAATGAATGTCACACAGACAAGCTATAATTGGATGTCACACAGACGAGCTCTAATTGGTTGTCACACAGACAAGCTCTAATTGGATGTCACACAGACGGGATATTTATGTATGTCACATAGACCATAGACAGTGAATGATGTTACACAGACATGTGATTTCACACAGACATGTGTAGCGGCATGCGGCTACTATCATCTTCACATTCCACATGATCAACTCGCATGTTGAGAGTACATCAGAATCGTTGTTACGAATACATATTCCCCCAAGAGTTCAGAATACGGGTCGGGAATGGAGCTCTCTCAGACGGGTTTCCCCATGGTAACTATCCTCGTAGATACACCGGTACAACTGTTAAGACCACCGTAACCGCCTCGAAGGGACCACTGCCAAAAGGGACCTTAAACATACGAGAGGAAAAAACGCACTAAGTACTCGTATAAAATATAAGTTCTAAGAAAATAAATACGGGCATCGGCTCGTCATTCAAAAGAAAATTCAATTCACCTATCTCCAATATATACATAAAGAGACTTCAACCGTATCATTCACGATATGCACGTGTAATGAATTACAACGTGAATGATGAAATATTACATTGAATATTTCATCACAACTCGAGCCCAAATTTACTAAGTCAAAAAAAATGGGAAAGAAAATTCTATTCAATCAAATTATATGAACACTACTTCAAACAATGCACAAATATACTTCAAATACAATCGACAAAATAAAATGGGAGTTAAAACCACTTACAATATGGACTGGCCTTCACAACTGCTATCAACTTCAATACTACTATACAACTGTACAACTGCTAACGAGCAAGGGTGTTGTCACGTCAAAGGCATCTCAACAACTGACCACTTCTCAGCCAAACTGCATAGGCCCAACTGAATCTATATTTAGCACCAGCCAAACCAGTTCTACCAATATGGGCATACTACAGGAATGGTAACTCCTCAATACCAACCACCTGCTAGACTGTTGGGTACAACAAGAAAGATAACTCCTGATACCCTCCTGCTCCCAATATATTGAGGTTGTTTCCCTTGACCAGCCAGCTGCAAGTTTCACTCAAAACATTGTAATACAAGAAAATTTTGTGACAGTCATCATTAAAAGGAATAAACCGCAGCCGTATTGATGAAAAATAAGATTACCTGAAAACTCATGGGCTCCGCCATTACTCCATACAAAACAATGGACCACGTGATCCTATGCCCTGGTATTTGTTGTAAAACATAGCGCAACAAATGCGGATTCTGTCGTTTTGACATAGAATCGGTTAACGCTAATGTGGATGGAGATTGACAGCCCGTGAACGTAAGAAACAAACGGTAGTCGATGCTTCGTGAAAGTTAAGAATTATTGTAAAGCACTTTTAGAGCACCCATGCAGCACATACGTAATCGACTTTATCGTCGTGCTCTATATACAACCAATATCCACCCGTCTGGTAGGAAGATTTTAATGAACAAATTACAGTAATAATGACGTCACAGATTACGTCACCTCCTGAAAATAAGGTTCGTAACATTCGGAAAACCACTTGATAATCCCATACCCAGTCTATATTATTCATGCAATGTTCATTTTTCCAAGACGTACGTAACTGGATAGACAGCGGCTATTTTAAAAACGCGAATCGCCAAATGTCATTTTGATAAAAACACGGCCGTTACTGACTTGGTCCGTTTTGGGACGGGGCCGTTTTGACTTGCAGTCGCATTTAGTGACTTCCCTTCGACAAATGTATAGTAAGTAAGTAAGTAAGTAAGTAACGTCTTTATTTATAGAAGAAGCTCAGTTGGCCTAGCCAATATTCCCTGTGATCATCTATCTATCTACACGTACACGTATATTTAACAAATAATAATAATACAAGTACATGTACATGTAAACATACATGAGTATTAAATTAAGAGCTAATCATGGTGAGTACTTGTATGAACATGTACTATGTATTTGCTCTTAAAATCTTCCACGGACTTGGCAGATTTATCTCTAGGTTGCTCACAGAAATCAAAAAAGCATGTTCAATATATGAGACGAGCCATGTGATCTTGTACCGAAGACGATATATCCTGATATGCAATATCTCATGAAAAATCGTTGCAAAAATTTACCGAAGATATCACAGTTGGTGTTAATATGTTTCATCTTTTCTTAATCATTTGTTTTTTTTGCGTTATTTGTGTGTTTATGTTATCAGATACCACGTGTTTAGTTTACATATACACCTAATGTATAATATATATAATGTACAAGAGCGGATTAAAATTCCATCAAAATTCGGCGAGTAAAGATTTTTCTGCTGTAAAATGCCCGAGAACGCAGGAAATGGGATGTAAATATCAATTAATAATAGAGATAAAAAACAGATAGAGGAAGTAAAAAAAAATACACCGATAGAAAAAACAGAGTTTAATTAGATAAGTACGAGCAGCATGATCATATGTTTGCAATATTTTTTGTTGGATTAAATATTGTAAGGGAAAGAATGCTAGAAGAATGTAAGTTAGAAATAAGTTAGTCTAGCGGTAAACCATTCCATTTTCTATTGTGTATTTCAGCTTTGTTTCTATTTACTGCTGTTTGATGTTCAAGCTCTTTAGTTTTTTTTAAATAGTTCTTAAAAGCTGAGAAAATCGGTTCAATATTTCTTAATTTACATCCATAAATAAAGTACTTTCCTAGTATAATACAAAAGTTCAAGAATATAGTTTCTGTTTCATACTGCCCTAAACTTATTGATTGCCAATTCAATGTAAAATTTCTACCGTTATCATGCAAAAACGTGCTTAGCAGAGACCAAAATTGCTGACTTGTTTTGCATTCCCAAAATAAGTGCTTGTTTGTTTCTGGTGTCATACTGCATAAATCGCATCAGTTAGAATTTACAATTCCGCATGTATATAAATAATCGTTCGCGGCAACAATTTTCATCAAGCATTTTTACTGGAAATTCCTAAGTTTTGAACTTATAGTGCTTCTAAAATACAGTGTATTTACAATTTTCCAATTAATAGTTGTTTCTGAAAACTCTGCATTCCATTTAGTTTTGTTTCATCTTCTTACATGTAGGAACAAACTCACATGGCCTGTTTCATAATCCTATGTCAATGTCTATTTCAGCTTGCATAGCAAGGAAACATGCATTAAATCGGATGTCATACCAACAGGTACGTACAATTACAATACGTGCACACGTATTTACTACACATATACGATGAGGATCAACCGACCAAAAAACTGTCCTATACATCCACGATGACAGAGCCTCCCTTGAAGAGTACAAACGTTACATTTAGGAAAATATCCCAGTTGTTAAGTACACGTATACACATACTATACAAAATAAATTAACGCAAAAACATACAGCAAAAAGCATACGTACATGGCCCCTACATAGATGCGGTAAGGCACTGTTCCGCATCCATCTGCACTTTGTTTCGTATGTTCGTGTGATGTATATATGGGCCCATTGTTATGGTATATTTTTTATTGTATTTAAATGTGCTACATGGAACTAGATTATACATGTACGAAATAACAAAATATGTGTTGTAAGCGGTTTTGAAAGACGTCTTATTCGTGCAATACTTTACCCAAAGTCATTATAATGTCATAATTATATAATATTTACATCTGCTTTCAGATCCATGTAACACATATCCGTGTAAAAACAATGCCGTATGTAAAATAAATCCATCGGATCCAGAGGATTTCCTGTGTGAATGCATTCCTGGAACAGCAGGAAAGACTTGCAGTAAAAGTAAATGTTTCATTGCAGTTTATAGTTAGGCACATACAATCATTCGTGGTGATTTAGACACTGACACGCCACAGTGGCTTCTAATGTATACACATTATATCAAATGGATAAAACAAATCCCAACATTCAAATTCTCATATCTCATTTTAATTTATGTATAGTATCTCAATATACTTTATCATTACAATCAATTATCTAAAAATTTCAACTTTATACTCCAAATATTACATTATTACATTTGTGCCGCTGAAATGAAAAATTCATGCTCTGAAAATGAAAATTCCGGAATACTATTTCCATTCCTTATTTGCATTTTCTGATTTTGTAGTTTTATTTCCATATAAATATAGGCATTTATAAACACAATTTAAGTTCAACATGTAGACATATATATCAACATACAATAAAATTATTATTTTCATGTACCTTGACATGTATCCATGTGAATTGACATGCATAGATACATGAATAAATTTGAGAATGTTAATGGTTATAACGATTGTATTTGAATCGAGCAATGTCGTAATAAGCATTAGTATGTCTTCTACTTCGGGTCACTATGTTATATGTACATACTGTATTGGTAATCTAGTTGTATTCCATCCCACTTTCGTTCATGTGTACCAAATTTATTTTTATTTATAGCTATTGTTCTCTCAATATATTTTGTATTTTTTAAATAGCTTTTAAAATCATAAAAGTTTGGTTCTGTATTCCTTAATTTACAAGAACATATAAAATATTTTCCAAGTATAATGCATAGGTTTAAGAATATATTTTTTCTGTTCATACTCCAAAACTTATTAAATGCCAATCTAGGTTACATGTATCATTATCATCCTTTAAAAAGGAGCCCACTTGTGACCTTTAATGCATTCCCAAAATAGATGTTTATTTGTTTCCTGGACTGTGGTCACACAAATTAGAATGTATTATGTTACATTTGTATAAGTAACCAATTGTTGCTACAAGTTTCATCAGAAATTTGTATTGAAACTGTCTTAGCTTAGAATTTATTGTGCTTTGAAAATAATGTGTCTTTATTACCTTCCAGTTAATATTTGTATCGACGGATTGTTCATTCCATTTTGTTCTTGCTTTATAAACTACATTTGTTTGACGATTAAGAAGCATAGTATATAGAATTTTGTTACATTATTTTGTAGATTTAATTATTTATATTATTTGTATGTTTGTGTTTATTGCATTTATTCATTCGTTTTTGGTCTGTCTCTTCCGATCTGTATTTATGCTTGCTACAATCTTGCAATATGTTAAACAATCGTTATTACTGATATTGTAAGGTTATTTTATCATCTATGAATTTAAAGAATGACTTATTTCTATAATCATATATTTGTTCTATATACTTAATTCCACGTTCATGCCACTCTTTATAGAAAAACACTCGGCCATTTCATTTTAGCTTAGAATTATTCCATATCATTTGTTCAAAATATATGTTTAGTAATTTGTTTTGCATTAGTCACGTTAGACATCCCTTCAAAAACATGAACACCACCAAAACGTTTCATGAAATTTAAATATAGTATTTTCCATTGTCCATGTGTTTCTGAATTTGTAAGACGTCTGACCCATGTAGCCTTTAATGCATCAATAAAGGACTCCAAATCAATAATTTTTAGTTCACCCTTTTCAACACATTGAACACTCATTTTCCGACTAACTTTGTCTGGTTTAGAGTCCCATAGAAAATCAAACATGATACTAATTATTACCTTTATGATTTCCTTTCTCGCTTTATCTAGGATATTTAAAGAGAAGACTAGTTTAGGAAATTCAAAACTCTTAATAACTGTTATATTTCCTAAAGTGGTAAGCTTTCCATATTTCCATATTTCCAAACATTGTTGAAATTCATTTATTTTTGGGATTAAATTTAGTGGACTCCGTTTTTATCGTTAGAGAAATACAAACCTAATGTTTAGCCCTGTCTGTTGTCCAAGAAAATTGTTTTTCATCACAGTATGTAGTAATAAACATAAAACATAATATCGTTTTTCTTCGACTAAGATTTCTTCTTTGTTTGTTATGTCGTTTCCATTTACCTTTAATTGTGAAATAATTTTCCTTTCCAATTTTTCTCCCCCTTCCAACGAGTTTACATTGGATAGAAACATAATACTTTCTGCTCTTCTTTTATAAATTTCTTCCAAACGAGTTTTGTTATTATTTATTTCCTCGATTCGAGTTATTTACTTTAAAGTATCCTGGTCCTCTTGTCTGGTTATTAATATTCATCTTGAGTTGTACTAATGAATGATCTATTTTAATGCTGCTTTTTATTTCACATTTAGAAATATTATGTGCTATGTTATCTAATATCAAAAGAAATAATATAGTCTACATAAAATCGGTGGTCTTGAATTGGAATGCCATGTAAATCTTTGTTGTGCTCCATGTTTTATCCTCCATATATCAGCCATATTATATGTTTCCATAATATTAATTATCATTTCTCTATTACTTTTGTTTGTATTTTGGAGCCCACCCCTTTTATCAAGGTCATAATTTAGTACAGCATTGAAATCCCCTCACAAAATGATTCGCGAATTTTCCTTAGTCGAAATAAAACCATCCAGTTTTATCTTCCACATTTGGACCGAAAATTTTATTAAAATGAATTATATCTTTACTATTTATTTCGATCTGTAATGCCTGAATTCTACCTGGAATCAGAACTACATGTATATACATGTCATACATACCCTCATTGTTGTTGTTGTTTTAAATCAAAACACAATCAAAAACTTGTGTGTGTGTCTCCAGTCAATTGATGCATTAATCTACGTAGCAGGCATGTTAATGTATCATTTACATCAGTTTCAAGCATATGCGTTGGCATTATTTCGTATGTTTGTCATGTAAGGCGGTTTAAATTCCATCCGCTGACTTTTTGCGCCACCGCCAGGGTGGTCACAGGAGAAGTTATATTTTTTAACAATAATTAAAACTATATTTTAATTAGTGAATATCCAGAGCAGAATGGCTGCAGGGTATGGGAACTCAAAATATGAAGTAGAACATATGATATAATGTCGCTAATCACATGTAGAAATGCCAGGAGAACGGACTCCTATCAATTACAACAATACACTGTAAAATATGTCAGTTTTCTGGACAGGTTTGTGCCTGTGTTTTTAACAGCATGAACCACCATTATAATTACATAATATGGTATGTGTAACAATTAAATCATTCAAATATCACAAGTTCCTTCATACTACATATGGAACATTTATCTCTTCAAAACAACACGTACCTGAAAATAAACATAATTAAAGAACAGTTTGTGCCTACTGAGTGGGCATGTACCTTTAAAATGAATTGAAACATAATTATATTCTTTTGATGGTTTTATTACTGTTAATATTATTGTAAAACTCGACATATACGATATCATAGCTACTTTGTTCACTTAAAAAAATAAGTTATACTTGATTACAACTATAATTAGTGTTGACCATTTGCTGAATTATTTAGCTATGTATATATACGATGCAGGTACAACGTACTGTTTCCATTTGATAGTTTAATGCCTTTTGTGCGTTCTGGCTATAAGTCGCCCTGCGTTATAGACATACATGTCGGATTAGATATCACTGAAAAATGCAGATATTAACATTTCCAATAATTATGAGTCTTAACATTTCAAATATCCTAGATTGCCGACAAAATAAGTAAAAGTAACATTTTCTTCACAACATATGAATTGATTTTTAATTAGCTAGAAGCTACAATTATTATTATTATATTATTATTCAATATGTTTATATTTGAAATAATATGGCGTCCACGATGGCCGTCAGAACTTGATACAATACGTTGTCCAATGTGCATAACAGATGGCCGCAACCCACTCTCTGACGTACGGACATACATGTGTCATTATAATCACTATGTATCGCTTTCCACAAGTAAGATCGACAAAGAAATTATATTAGCATCTGTCTTTCGTCTGGATTTAATTCACATTAACGATACATTTAATTAAATAAACCATGTTGAAATACATCATACTATGTAGGATACATGTAATTCAACATGGCCTCTAATTGTTCTGACAAAAAGCGGCTATTTGTATATTATATTGTTCAGTACGATGGATGATTTACGCTGTTTGTTGCTCTAGATAGATACAGAAACTCATGTTTTACGTGTTATTCTAAATTTCAGTGGTTAACCCTTGTGACAAGGGCCCGTGCATTACAACTAACACCATCAAGTGCTACGATCGGCATGGTGGTCGCCACTTTTGTTATTGTATAAAGGGGTATACCGGAACACAATGTGAGACTGGTAAGTTCTTTTCATGTTTGAGACTGTTGTAGATAATGTATTGATATTTGATCAGAATCGATTTATTGTCTGAGGAACATACATGGTTGTACGTAACGGGGGCTAAATGAACAGGTTAGTTGTTTATATTTGTGGCATATCCACTCAATCAAAAAATCGTGTGTTTTCGCCTCGACTCAGTTATAACTTTCTTATTATCGCACCGATTCACCGTTGTTATATGTCGTATGATTACTTCCAAAATGTTGGCATAATACGATTATCAAACTGCTACAAACTATATGGGATCCTAATTGTACTGACTGGATGTTAAATATGTGAATGGCATAATTACAACATATATATACTGAGCAGCAAAAGAAACCGTGCAGTAACATAATACTGGATTTATCTGAGCGTAAAATGATAGAGACACGATGATAATGATGAATGTGTCTATAATACTCCTAATCGATTCACATTACAACATAACGCAACGTATTCAATCGTGCAATGCTCCAACTGACGTCAAAACGTGACATATGGGATGAATAGAAAAGTTATCCGTATTTATTTATAGAAGTGTATTCAATTGATCGCACATTCTGTGGAATACGTGCCCGCCCTGCTGGCAGCGCGACTTCCAACTGACCGGCATGTTGCGGCTGGATGGATATGGCTCTCAGGCGTCGTCCGAGCTAGTTTCAGAGATGTTCCTCCGGATTTAGGTTTTGACTGAGTGACGGCCACTGTGTGACGTTAACGCCGTCCTCACGCAATAACTGCATACTCACAGCAGCGGTATGGGCCTCGCGTTGTCTTGCTAGTACAGTATCAAGCCAGTACTGCTCATGAATGGAACAACTGTCCGTTGAAAAATGCTGTATCTCTAGGTTACGGCATATATGCGTACGCGCCTGACGTGCAGCTCAGTGCTATAGTGACGGCTGATGACAGCTAACATTGCCCTCTCACAATCGGTTTGTCCCGACACAAAATTAGTCACTCTGATAAGTACAATGAGCGTTGGCATATATGAACTTCAACAAAATGGCAGTGAGGTGCCTGTATGGGAAGGCCATTGACTGCGTATCATGTCATACCACTGTCTGTCCTAGCGGGCACCCCGCAGTAATTTTGTGTTAACCTTATCTCACATAACTCCGACTGAGAAGGCATGTAAGGCGTCAAATACAACATGTGATTTAACAAATTAGTATCCACAACTCAATCCTTTGGCTAGAACAGGTCTTGTAATAGAAGTATAGTGATTTGTATCGCCGTAGATTAACCCGTGCAATTGCACACTTGTACTGATAGTGAAACACATGTGATCCGCCATTAACTTTGCAGTGAACCGTAGATCAACCGGTGAAGCCCAAGTAAATGTATTTTAAAGGCATTTGCTACTTTGGTATCGGATAAATCCAAGCTCTTGTTATTAATAATTTTGCCATGACACACTGTAATGCTTGCAGTGTACTAACCGCCATGAGTCCGTATTGTTTGTCCATACAAGTGCATTTGAGTAGCTATTAGTAAAGTTAAAATATACTGAAAACGTTATTTGTAAACTTACATTTATTAAAACGTAGATTTTTAGAAAAAAATAATATTTAACAATTGAAATGAATGTCTCATGTTTTGCTGGACTATGCTAATTTGGCACAAAAAAAACTTTTGTTTCAGGAAAACACCTTTCACCTTAACACGAGTATCGTATCCTATCATTTTCCATTTATTTGAGGGCAAGTAAATTGTGTTCATATGTAAATATGTTAGATTAAGTTTATGTGCGAAAATGTGTTGCTACATGTAATCATAATATAGCTAAACGTTAAATTTCATCCATTAATATTACGTTCATTGTGAACAAAATGTATCACTGATTTTAAGCTCCCGCCAGCGAATGGTGAGGGGTGCATATAGTGTTACCGGTGTCCGTACGTCCGATCCATGAGCATCGCGTAACCGCTAAGCCCAATGTTAATGTAGCATACTTAATGCATTCAAAACCTTAACGCCTGGGTAAATTTCTTATAATTCCTGTTTTCGTTCACGTAACTGCTTAACACATGCATACCTCTGATTGTGCTCTATCATGCTGTGACAAATGCATGATCCTCGGTCCCCGTTAAACACAATGCCATGGTTATTTATTTCCTGTGATCAAAACCAAAATGCTCGGGTAATATTCTTATAATTTCTGTTTCTGTTCACGCAACTGGTTTATATTTCACACATGTATGCATCTGATGTCCTCTATCGTGCATTGATAAATCCACGATAATCGGGTCCCCGCGAAGCCCAATGTTGAGGTCGCATTCTGAGTGCATTCAAAAATTTAACGCTCAGATAAATGTATTATAAGGTATATTTCCTTTCACATATATGCTTCATATTTCATACACGCATTCCTCAGACAGTCCTCTATCATGCTGTGACAAAGACACGATCATTGATTTCCCGCTGAGCCCAAGGTTAATGCCACACACTTAATGCGTTCAAAACATTAACGCTCGAGTAATTTATGTCTCCTTTCACATATTAACTGCTTCATATTTCACACATGCATTCATCTGACGGTGCTCTATCGAGCTGTGATAAATCCACGCTCTTCGACCGAATGCCGACTGCCAACAATCATTGGTCGGTAGTTGGTTGTCAGAGGTCGTAGAGAGTTTCTTGGCAATCTGTAAAAGGTTGCCAGTGTTCGGCGAATGGTTGTTCAAGCATTTTGGTCGGATTGTCGCTTTTGCATCGAAAACCTTTTGCCGACCAAACTGGTCGGTAGAAGGTGTTTTCTAGTCTTCAATCGGTTGTCAGATGGTGAGCGACAGTTCTCGGACTGGTCTTCAGTGAATTTCGGCACTTGCCGAACAGTTTTTGGTCGGCGAACATTAGCAACTGATCGCCAACTAATTGGTGAAAAATGAACGACCAGTTGCCGACCGTTCGTAAAACGTTCGCCAAAAAAACATTGACAACCAACAACAACCACTCGACGATCAACCGGCAACAGCTCGGCGAACGTTCACCAATTGCGCGAACAGAGGAGACCCAAGCTCATCCACCAGTCACAGACCATGCTACAAGGCTTTTCTCCACTTGCTCGTGGAACATGGCTGGCTCCATTCTAAGATAGGCATGAAAGTCTCCATGTGATTCCCTTTCCAGCTCAGCCATGAAATTGTCATAGTCCCCAAACAGCAGCCTTCTGGAGATACATGGCCTCATCCAGTACTGTCTTTGTCGTCTCCTAATTATTCTGCGGTACATCAGCATCAGAAGAGCTAATGCAGCATCATCGTCATCTTCTTCCTGTTGCAACATAAATTCCAGCAGATGTAGCTGTCTTGGTGGAAATGGAAGCACCATGTTGATATGTTGACTCTTCAACAGCTTGTGCAATACTGAGATATTTCTCCAGGCCACCCTATATTTATAACCCCTAGAGCTGATGTTTTTAGTAATCTTTAAAAGATTGTTGAGCGCCGTACGAACATCGGCCACAAATCTGCAACCAGTAAAAATGAGTTGTCGATTATCGCCGATAAACCGCCGAACAGTTCCCGACAATAGCATGAGCGGTCGGCCATCAGTCTTTAAAACAATTTGATGATCGTACAATCTTTCGTACGACACTCGGCAACCTGTCGTACAACCAATCGGCAACTAATAGCCCAATAACATTTCTTGCAAATTTGGTGGTTTTGGTTGGCAGTGGTTGTCGTTGATCGCAGCTTTTTTTGGTTACCAGAAGTCGGCAATCGGTCGTGTCTCTAGTGTGACTGGGGCTTTAACCATTGGAAAAAATCTTATAGTTTATGTTTCCCTTCTCTTAGCTGCTTGATATTTCACACTTGCAATCCGCTGACTGTCCTCTATCATGTTGTGATAAATCTACCATACTCCTGCAATATTGTGGTTTTAAATGTGGCCCTCGTTTTCTTTGGCAACCAGCGGACCCAAACGTGTGCCAACAGTCCATATTTCTTGTGTTTTATTTCAATTATTATATATGTCAGAAAATAAAATGTGCATTTAGTCATTTTCTAAAATATAAAAATATTTCTTGTATCTATCGCGAAAAAATAAGCGTGGTGAATTTCATGTTTCACAATTTCAGTCATGTTATATAACAAACATTCGTGCATAAAATGAGATGCAAAAAAGTTGGGATGCCATTTTCCAAAAGTGTAAACAACGTCATGATGTGCACATCGTGTCTATTCTAGCATATCTGTAAAACTGAATTTCAGCAATCAATACATAATAGATGTTGTCTCATAGATTTCAGTATGCATCTGTCAAAATATCCACTGCCATAAATTCCCAGCGGTGAAGTCATCGGATAAGTTGTTTGTTATGCCGCATTATTGTTATGTTCAGCGTCAATCGTTTGAACGTGTTTATAAGCACGTGTCACAGACAAAGGCAGCTCAAAATGGATTCATTTGATCTACAGAATGTCAAAACAAAAATATCTACAAAGAATTACAGAAATGGAGTCGGCAATGTCAGAGATATTAAGTTAGCATTTTGTAAGAATGTTAATTATAACAATTCTGAATAGTTCTTTAAAAACAATAATGGCATAGGCACGTTCTGCTTTGCTATAGTTATGATTATTATATTTTATTAAATCAGATAACTAATACAAATAAAAATATCATGTCCCTTGTCAAATATTTTTAAAATAAAATTTGCAAAAATCCCTCCGACTTTTAATTTTAAGCTCATTCTATTACTTACTATACTCTTTATATACTTTCCTATCACTCCTGTTGTACAGATAGTCATGACTAACAGTTGTAAAGAATGTTGTATAAATGATCAAATTAGTAGTAAGCGAATTAGTAAATAGAGATCAAGATACCCAAAGGAGACAAATGGGCCAATGGAGAGAAGACACTAACGCAATACGACATGACAAATACATGATACGCAACTCCGACACATTACTGAATATTAACCGACCAATACGGTAAAATATGTAACAATGACGATGACGTCAAACCGACTAATTACACCGAGCATTACACCGGTGATGCCCCGTAGGTAGTTCTATGGAAGTTTACTCGTGGTTTGCCAAAACAATGAAAGGTAACTATTCGATGGCGTAGAAACAACTCATGCAGTTGGCATACGGGTGAACATGGATAATCACTATAGGCTCAGCTACGTGAAATCGTCGCTATATTATACTAGTAGTTTACTTTTTGTGTCGTGTATATTATCACTCGTTATGCAAAACAAATCTTAAATAGTTAGATAGTAAAATAACGCTGACCGTCGCATGTATTCCATGAGTAGTGTTGTACTGAAGCATGTGTACCGCCGTTGTCTTAGTATGCTAGTAGTGCTTACCCACTAGTGTATTTAGAAAAAAAACGGAGTCTTCAATAATATATGTATATGTTAAATATAATATATGGCATATGCCATGTATAATGTGTATTAACGGCAGCTGTTTCTTACACATAATACCCCATGAAGATGCATGCCAAAATACAGTGTTATATAGCAATGAAATTTGTATGAATATAGTCGCCACTTGAACTTCATCACAATCGTGACCTTCGTCATGAATGTACATTGTCGGCTAATGGTTTATTGCATTTCCATGTCAGTATTCGATATCGTACTCAGCATGTTGAGGAAGTTTGATACTAAATTGAACAAGGCTGTACTGCGTCGCCTATCTCGACCACTATTCGCAACGTCGTTTACTGATTCATAGTTACTACTGGCTACCATGTTGCTGAAAAGACGACATTTACCCACAGTGCTCTCCTGTTTCTATGTACTCTTTACTTGCAGATATTGACGATTGCATCAAGAACAATGACCCATGTGGAAAAGGAGGAATATGTAGAGACGCCGTCAACGGATATTCATGTGACTGCTTTTCCAGATATAATGGAACACAGTGTCAAAATGGTTCGCATATTAAACTAGTTTATCGTCCAAAAATACTTATGCTGAACACTAACCAAATTTACTATACCGATCATTGTCCTGAGAATACAGCTTGTTCACGTGTATACCTGCCTATGCTGCAGTATATCTGTTCATACGCCCATTTTGAAAACGGGACGTATTGTGTCATGGAGTTGTGCATCCGTCCGTAAACGTTAGTATTGTACCGCTAACTAGTCGTACGCTTTCCCCTGATCAAGTTCATACTTCCAATACATGCTTAACGCAAACATTTTCGCTCCACCCCAAAACCATACGGAATTATCCCCATGTTTGACTTCGAAATTCCCAATTTTGGCTCGTACAGCGAACTAGTCCTATGTTATTCCCCTTTATCGGATCCGAAATTCCCAGAAGAGTGCAGAAGAGCTTATGGCATACCCCCAGCGTCGTCGGCGTCCACAAACTTAACGTTGGGGTAAATATAACTTATGTTTCCTTTCATGGAACACCTTGGTATTTCATACATGCATTCCTCAGATGACCCTCTATCATGCTGTAGCAAATCCATGACCCACCACCCAACCCTTACCCCAAGGTCAATGTCACAAACTTAGCATATTCATAAACTTAACGTTGGGGTAAATATCTAATAGCATCTGTTTCCTATCGTGGAACGCCTTGATATTTCATACATGCATTCCTCAGATGACCATCTATCATGATGTAGCAAATCCACGACCAACCACCCAACCCTTACCCCAAGCTCAAGGTCACAAACTTAGCATGTTCATAAACTGAACGTTGGGGTAAATGTTGTGTAACTTCTGGTTATTTACAGGGAACGCCTTCATATTGCATACATGCATTCATCTGATGATACTCTATCGTGCTATAACAAAGACATGACCCATGCCCCACCCCTTTCCCCAAGGTCAAGGTCACAAACATCTGTTTCCTTTCATGGAACGCATTGATATTTCATACATGCATACATCTGATGATACTCTATCATGCTATAACAAATCCATGACCCACCGCACACCCCTTTCCCAAGGTCAAGGTCACAAACTTAGCACATTCATAAACTTAACGTTGGGGTAAATGTCTTATAACATCTGTTTCCTTTCATGGAACGCATTGATAGTTCATACATGCATTCTTCAGATGACCCTCTATCATGCTGTAGCAAACCCACGACCCACCACACAACCCCTACCCCAAGGTCAAGGTCACAAACTTAGCATGTTCATAAACTTAACGTTGAGGTAAATGTTGTGTAACTTCTGTATATTTACAGGGAACGCCTTTATATGTCATACATGCATTCATCTGATGATACTGTATCGTGCTATAGCAAATCCATGACACACATCCCACCCCTTTCTCCAAGGTCAAGGTCACAAACTTAACACATTCATAAACTTAACGTTGGAGTAAATGTCTTATAACATGTGTTTCCTTTCATGGAACGCCTTGATATTTCATACATGCATACATCTGATGATACTCTATCCTGCTATATCAAATCCATGACTCACTGCTTATCCCTTACCCCAAGGTCAAGGTCACAAACTTTGCACATTCATATACTTAACGTTGGGGTAAATGTCTTATAACATCTGTTTCCTTTCATGGAACGCCTTGATATTTCATACATGCATTACTCAGATGACCCTCTATCATGATGTAGCAAATACGACCGACCATCCAACCTTTACCCCAAGGTCAAGGTCACAAAGTTAGCATGTTCATAAACTTAACGTTGGGGTAAATGTTGTGTAACTTCTGTTTATTTACAGGGAACGTCTTCATATTGCATACATGCATTCATCTCATGATACTCTATCGTGCTATAGCAAATACATGACCAACCCCTTTCCCCAAGGCCAATGTCACAAAATTAGCACATTCATAAACTTAACGTTGGGGTAAATGTCTTATAACATCTGTTTCCTTTCATGGAACGCCTTGATATTTCATACATGCATTCCTCAGATGATCCTCTATCATGCTGTAGCAAATTCACGACCGAGCACCCAACCCTTACCCCAAGGTCAAGGTCACAAACTTAGCATGTTCATAAACTTAACGTTGGGGTAAATGTTGTGTAACTTCTGTTTCTTTACAGGGAACGCCTTGATATTTCATACATACATTTATCTGATGATCCTCTATTGTGCTACCGCAAATCCATGACCCCCACCCCTTCCCTCAAGGTGAAGGTCACAAACTTAGCACATTCATACATGCATTCCTCATATGAATAGCTATCATGCTGTAGAAAATCACCCACTTAGTTCGTTCATAAACTTAACATTGGGTTACATTTTGTTTTACTTCTGTTTTCAGGGAGCGCATTGATATTTCATACATGCATTCATCTTAATATGGTATATTATGCTATAGCAAATCCACGACCCACCTTCCACCACTGACCCCAATGTCAAGGTCCACCGCACACCCCTTAACCCAATGTCAAGTTATATAATATTCATGTTTTTTTTATACAACTGTGCCAATTTTGAGTGAAGGCTGCCAACAGGCGAGCTTCGATGTCTTCTGACAACTCTTGTTACATCTACGGCGAGCTGGTTCTACATTTTTCCACCGATCAAATTCATTCTTTACATACGTGACTACCATCAAGTACCGCAGGGCGTAGCACAAACATTTTCACTCCCCCTCAAAGTATATGGAGTTATGCTCTTTCTACGACTCTGAAAATGCAATGTTGTGCTTGTCTTCTACTATTTCTAGTTTCAGCCGATTTACTTCATACTCAGAATACATGCTCATAACAATCAGATATTGGTGTAGATCAGCAAGTGGCATACACGTACCATTTAACCTTATTGTGACATTTAACTACTTTTTCACTTCATGGACCATGCTTCGGCGGGCGTATATTATGACATCCGGCTCTATTGTTTGCCGTTATGCCCAATAGGGATAATAGGTAATATTTAATTTAAAAAAAGAAGTTTTTAATGAAATGATGATGATACAATAAAAGTTAATAACATAGTGTAAATAACCAGCCCTACGTGCCGTGCGTATTAGCTTATTATGTATACTACTTCAGTTCGTTGTAGCATCCGTGTACTTCGCTGCATTGATTCATTGTACATGTATATTACCCTTTGAAACTATTGAAGTTGTTATATATTACACCACAGATACGTGTCCTGGAATAGCGGCGGCCGACAGCAAAACCTGCGTTACAGGAGGTACTACTTACTTTATCTTACATTAGTTACAATAGTAGGTACCGGTGTCTAAATAAAAAGTACAATATTTTTATCTAAAGATCGATTGACTTGCTCAATAAATATGTAGGTAATTAGTTTTATTATACAAATTTGAAGCATGTTTATTGATAATCCATTGTAACATAAGGTTTATTTGTTATAGTGTCGAAAATGCCAGTCATAGTTGACTTATGAGGGACTCTATCGAACAAGCAGTACTTCTCAAGTCATATCCTTTACGTCAGGCACCAATACTTGATCACGAAGACCGTTAACAACCTGTTAGTACACACTACTTTATATGTGATCCGTAAAAAAAGTATTGCTTACGTTAATTTAGTACATACAAACAGAGGAACGTGCGTTTTGAACACGTTATATATGTACGGAAGAAACACATTCTCCAAATATCACATACACAAAGTATTTGTTATTTGTAATATATAATCAGATTGTACAAATGAACACGAAGATACTAAGGCAAGAGGTACGAGATGATCGCCGAACACAACTGTCCGAAAACTGCGTTATAAGACTTGTTCATATTTTCCATTTAAATAGTCAGTCTTTAATATCATATGATATATGGTATACGATGTATCTCACAGCTCTGAAAATACACAATAAAACATAATAAGAAACTATTCAGAGATACGTCGAACCTACAAACATGAATACATGACTTACACTTTTACAAATGCATTTAAGGAATAGAACACATATTCTGTTATATGGCTTATCAAACAGATATATACGAATATATACACAGTCCATGTGCATGGACATATTTAATAGTCCCTAACTATGTGACAAGCATTGTGATTCGTACAATACCCTGTGTAGTCGGTTGACATACAAATACTCCAGTGAATTGCGAACAGTTAGATCACAGGCAGATGGATACAATAGCATGAACAAGGATACTTACAAGAAATATGGTTTCTCAGGCTTTGGACATATGTATTTACTGCATTCACATACAAACATGTACATAGGTAGTAGTTTGGATTGGATTGAAAGCTTACACAACTTGAAATCCTCTCCAAAACATTATGCAACATTTACATTGGCGACTTGTGAAGTGATTACAATACATTGTTCATACATTTGTACACGGTTAACTATGCATGCAAAATAGGGTAAGATACCAGTATTTTCATCTAGGTATGAAATATACAAGTTTCTACTTACTGTGTCATAATATCAAACATTAATTTTATTGTATTCATTAACACAGACATGCTGTGTGCTAATCAGTCAAAACAAAACAACTTGTTGCTCTGGTAACTTACCATCAATAATAAAGATGTTAAATCTACCGATTTCATAACTGACTTAGTAGGAGAAAATAAGGGAGTGGGATATTGGTAGGGTAAAAATAAAAATACGAAAAGAAAGAAAAAGAAAAGGAGACAAATAAAATGTGCAAATACACAAACAAAGGGATTGCAAAATAAAATGCAAGGAGGGGAAACGAGACAAACAACATTTTTCATATTTCGAAGCAATCAGGCTTCTCAGCTAAACGGTATTCAGAAACGTTTGGACATTTATCAGCCTTTTCTCCCCAGTCATTGCCTCTCATCCGTGCATAGAGATTAATTTGAAAATGTTAGGCACTAGCAATAGTGAAAGTTCAATAGAACGCGTGGCGCTACCGAACCGACCAAAAACACACAATTCCAAATAATGACACGCAGAATTCAGCCATAAACCGACCACAATTTAGCCCATAGAACAACATACCCAACAAGGTCCGAAGTCTCACAGCTCAAGAAGAATGGATACACCAAATAGTTTTCAATTCATAAAATAAATCGAAGTGAACTGCATGACAATCGCAAGCGAAGTGAATTCACAAATAGTTCAAACATGCAGGAACGCCAATCATTGCACGAGAAAAGTAGGTCGACCAAGGCGGGGAAAGCTGTGACCAATCATATGTACAGATATAAGTCGGGTGGGAAAAGTAGTTCCTACGCTAAGAAATAAAGAAATTGCTTGAGTGAACATCGCATGACCATGATCACATGACACTTTGAATCACGTGACTATTATCATATAAATACATTTTATGAAGCCGCTTACAGCAATGATAAAGCATAATTACCACGGCATGTATTTCAAAAGACAAACACAATAATGCAGTTTGAAATGATTCATAATTTACACATGCAAGTATTACAAATAAAATAAAAGGAGCATAAAATACCTCTACTACAAAATGTAGAAAGTAAGACAAACGTGAATAATCAACCGATATTAATATCAGCTTACAAAGCAACAATACAAAGCAACAGTGTACCATTATATGCATATGCCGCAATTCTTTTTTCTTCACAAAATATAGTACTTTTAAAACCAGTGTTTACAATCTTGGAAATGGTAGTACGTAATAGATTTCGAGCCATATATTATTCTCCATCATGGGTATACAGATAAATATGTAGCATTCAAATCAGTGGAAAACACACAGATATATCTTAATACGGACATGGTTTAATGACTAATCACTTGGATCACATGCTGAAATAATGATAAATGGAGAAGATCAGCATTGGCATTGCACATATATGTATGAATACAATGTTAAAATAATATGAGTCTAACATGTTATGATTACAACAATACAGTAGGTGGTAAGTACAATATATATTGCTCACGTATGCTATCCAATAACCGACCTACTAATAACTTTGCGTCATGTGTAATTTCCATGGTGGTAATTATATATAGTAAATACATTGTTAGTGCCGTCGAATATAAAATATATTTGGTTGAGCCTTAGACAACTTTATTGCCTATACAGTTGTCGGGGCGAAACCGAATGTATTTTATATTCGACGGCACTAATCATGTATTTAATTTATACCGCATACTGAAACTTAATTGTTTGAACGTGTGCGATGCCATGTTTTGACGTCATTCCTTGGCCTTACATCACAAATATAGCGACATCATTCAAAGCAAAATGGCGATGTCCACGGTAGGTAGATTCGGTATTGTATCTGATTAAATCTCCGATTTATTGAAGGTGAGTTTCACTATAGGCTGGCTTTAGACCTCACAACCGTCGTCATAACAAGCAGTAAAATCACAATGGACATGTCCTTGTCGTTTGTTACATCGCGTATACTTTAATAAATAAACACAATTCAGCGGAATCGACATCGATTTACAGTTTTCAATCGGCCGCCATCTTGAATTTGCTGTTTCGATTGACCAATCAGAGGCCGCGACTTTGGGTCAAAGGTAAACAATAAACAAATGCAAAAACGGCCCTTCATGTATATTAGGCTACTTCGTTTATATTAGGTTACTTCAGATATAAACAGCATGTATTTAACCCCCTTTATTATGCTATATGGAACAATGGTTGCGGTATAAATTAGTATAGTATGCAATATTGCCTTATTTAACAACAATTAATTACCATGGCCAGTGAAAGTCTAGCAATGTAGTATTGCATTCCGATGTAAGTTTATTTATTAAATAGTACTTGTTGGTAGCATCATTCGTTGGATATTTATTCTAAAACAAATAATCCACACAAGCATGTTGGTTATATTCTATGAGTTATATGATGCTTCAAATAATTAAAAATAATTATAGATTTAATATTTGTTCTACGTTATGTGGCGGAGATTGCACATTGTGAATGCATTTCTTCGAAGTTCAATTATCACTGTTTTTACTCAGGTATTGCTGGCTGCGTCCCGGATCCATGTAACCAAAATGGTATATGTAAAGACGGCGGTGTATGCCACTGCACGATGGGATATTCTGGCTATACATGCCAGACAGGTGAGTAATTATGAAATGTATACAATATCTATGTACACAAGGAATATTCTTTCGTAAATTTCAGAATCTTACAATATTTGGAATCGAAATTAAATACCATTTAACTTTATAACCCTGTGGAATAAGATTTTTCACTGCTTATCGTGCTTTTCAAGATACCGTGTCTTTCTTTTTCCAGGAACTGGCGATATATCGGATACACAGGTATGTTTTATTCAAGCTATTCTAAGTGCTGGAGACGGTCTGGTATTTCGAATGTAAAACGCCCAAGCGTATATTAATGGCATCCGTCTTAAGTACGATAATGAAATATTGACAACGTACTTGTTATTTTGATATATATCCAAAGCAGACCGAAGAACCCAGGCAAAATAGAATGTAACTATTTAAGGTCATATAAAACATACACGCACACCGTGGTCACCACAGAGTCTTCAAAAGTCGCCGAGGCGTACTTAAATACTGTAACAAATACACACACACATACGCACGCACGCACGCACGCACGCACGCACGCACACACACACACACACAATATGTAACATATCAAATGAACGCAACGAATGCGCCAAGAAACATAAATGATAAGAGCTTTATTCGGTTTGTACCACCGTTACTGCCAGGAAATGTCATAGTTTAACTGTTCCAACGTGTGCACAATTACCCTACTGTATCTACATTTGGCACAGTCTGAAATGTCAAGTGTGATGGTTATTTGGAAACACTTCTTTATAATGTAAATGTAATCTTTTTATTCGCGCATTCATCCACGTAGCGCATTACTGTTGAAACAAATATTTAATGTCATAATTTTTGCATCATTCGCATATACGATTTATGTAATTTAACGTCTCCATAAATGTATGTGTGTTGCTGATCATGCTTGCCAAGCGTTTTACATATGGGCCTCATTCACTTCAGGGCGTCCATGTATACGCCCACCCATTGACAATTTCGTGTTAATGCTTTTTTTTCAACTTGGTAGGGTTGATATTCTGACACTTTTTTTGTCATCGTGGTTTGTTTTCCGTTTTAATATCTAAGCCATGTGTCTTCCGGATATGTTTTGTAAAGTATACCAGTCTGTGACTGTTTTCGCCATCATTTGTTTTTCAATGTAATCTCTTTTTACATCATCGCCTTTTTTAAATGGACTCTTTTGATATTGTGTTCTATATCGCACTCATTAAATTATGTTTATACGCTCGTGTATATTACATGTTTCTCGTCGTTTATTTTATTGCGGGACCATACACGGATAGTCCTATCATTCGCATCGGTGACTATTCAATAATTTGCTTGCCGCTGTACGTGTGCCTGTTTATATGATCGTAAACTGTTGGATTCGTTTTCATGGCCAATTCGGTCGCCTTTGGTATGAGATACTGTTTCTGTTTTGTACAATACGGACACTCATTGACAATGCATTGTAAATACATACCCATTATATTGTCCTTTCAAAACGTAATATTTCACTCTATAATATTATTAAATAATATTTTGAATCCTTTAAGTCAGCTGGACCATATAATACTATGTAATATATTCATATGTTTTTCAAGGTGCACTTTGTTCCACCAACTCCCATACGGGGTAGCATATTTACTTGTTATTATGGGACAACCGACGCATGTGCGATACCAGTTTACATCTCATCGCCACCCGGGTAAGTGCACTCACCCTCATGATAGTTGGTATATATTAATGGAGTATATTTATATTAAGCTTCGTAGATACTCTTTGAAAATACTGAACTTGTTTTTAGATAAAATCCATGCATGTCACGACGCCTTCTCTGTATTCATTAGATACCGTATGTGCCTCCATGTGCACTTTGTAGAGTTCATGCTGTGTGTAAGTGCTGCTTTATCAATTATTAAGTATGTAGTATTTTAATAAACTTACTTATGGCAACACCATGTAGTAGTAGTAGTAGTATTCATTTATTATAGTGAAACATGTGAACAAGCATACATATATATTCATTTACATAACAGATGTTATCTTAAGGCATACATGTATATGATATGCTGTTCATCACCCAGCCATATGTTGACGAGTCACTTCTTTGAATATAATAAATAATGACAACCGGTTGTATTAGGTTAATGAACCCATTTCATACCACATGCATGGTATAACGACCCTTTCCCATCTCAATATAAGTGCGCATGTCCTGACCGCCCATGTGAACCATCCCGATTGGACGGTTCACTGAACGTTCACCACATGAACAAGAGATGTGACAAGACAATAAGGTCTGCATGCGGTATGAAATGACACATGTATATAATTGACACTATCTCCATGTATTCACCTTGAACCCCAGCATCCAGTGCGCATGCTCTGTTTATATCTGTGTGGCTGCAACGGCCGATGAGTCGTTACTATCTTTAGTCTTAGTGATATATCAAAGCATTAAACACGTCTTGTTGTTTCACTCACCCCATAGCTAAGTGGCTAAGCTAAGACTCGCACACCTCTACAGGGTGTAAAAACAAAAAATACATTAAACGGTCATGATAATATGATTACGACACGACGCCAATTCTACCTATATGCACATTTTACATGTTATGTTTATTGATATTTATAATTGTGTCCTTTAAGATTAATTTTCTCTACAAACGGTGCTCTGATGAGCAATATATGATATGCATGCACAAGTGCATGGCTATGGTATAATAGATAATAGTCATGTACTTGTGCATGTGTCGTTGACTATGACAATAATGACACAGTCCTTGGCCCAAATGAGTATGTGCAATAAAACCGCACTTGTCATGTATTGTGTTTATTTATTTTTCTAGTATTCGTTTATTATTGATAACATTACATTTTATTATAATTTTAAATACATATCATCGAAAATCACTGCCATGTGGCGGCTGTCCAAGGTATGCCATTTTTCCAACATTGGCCGTTTACACTATTTTATAAATACATTGTATGTGATAAACATACACTATGCTTACATATATAAACTAAATACATGTATATTTTTTTCTCCTAAATCGCTTAATGATGAGTATTGCATAGTGGCTAAGGATTCCGAAATATTAATGTAATGTTCCATATTCTTATCATGTTCCCAGTCCTTTTTTTAGTATTGAGCCGACTGCTATTTCGGCCGTTTTCGTTATTGATGTATTTTTACTTAGAGACCCTACCTTATACCACGGCTAGGATGCGTTTTAATTTGGATTGTGATAACACTTGTACAGTCCTTGAAGATATGAAAAAGTGAGATAACACCGCATTTTCGATGCATATTATTCGAGTAGTCGCGTTCGGCGACTATCATGGATGTCCCGATTTTATATGTTAGTTTACTGAATGTGTTTTCAGAACAACGCCGGTTGTTAATTTCGGAAGACTGTCATCAGATTTGACACCGTCGAGCTCGGTGGGGTCAGTTACAGAATTGTCGTACGTGAATGGCGTTTCAAGATTGTTCGCCACAAAGGTGTCGCTCAAAGGCGATGAACAGAAGACAACTGGCAAACGCTTTGTCTGTGTGGAAGCATCCGAAAGGTACATATACGTTTAATATAATGTACGGAATCGTTAGCGCTCTCTTTCTCTGATTATTGACGAAGACACACTATATTTACTTTGTGTACTTTGCATAAAACTGAAGGTGGGTACTTACTGTGTGGAATTTATAAATGTATGTCGCATATAGTTAGTTGCGAAAATTATTCGAGGCGTACGAGTGGTGTTCGCGAGAAATGATGGACATTTTGGTTGCCTTCGTTTCCCATCAGCGAAATTACATTTAAACGTCCTAACAATTATTTTACCTTTGCGAGTATATCAACAGAGTAACGATTTATTCTACAGATTTGTGATGCATTGGGAGGTACTCTGAGTAGTAAAAATCAAATCTACGCGAAAACAATTGTTAGTTGTCAGAAAGAGTAAGCATTTTGTGGAAGTTATATTAGTGCAACACTACTTGTCCCTATATACATCGTGTGTATTTGTGTTGTTTGGCTCTGGGCCGTATTATATGTGACAGTCGCAACTGAAATGCACATAGCAAAGATTATATACAAGTGTACCCAAATCACACCAATATGTTTAACTCTTGCAAACATTTATAAACACTGTAGACCCAGATGAGCTGGATTATTAATGAAATCTGATGTCAGATATTTAGTGTAAAAGGACAATAACAATACGTTTATACATGAAGGCATAGTATGCAATGATCAACTTACACATTATATCAATACTTTATCAGGTAATTCACTACACCTTAACTGAATGCCGGGTGACTGCCTGCACATTTTCGTCAACTCAAACGGCGTCCCATGACATTACTGAATGATGCCAGTGTAATGATGTAGTGGAAACATTTGCACGTTGTTTTCAGCAAAAACATTCGCCCATCCTCTAGCATGAAACGTTATCTGGTATATATCATACAATGTTAGTGTATTTTGATATCAAGTTTATCAGATTAGGCTGGGAACCAGTTGGAGAACCTTGTAATTCCACGTTTCCTATCCTTGCCTGATAAACTTAATATCTAAAGTAACGGTGATGTATTTTTATATTATGCTGGTATATTTCATTGTAGTGGTGGAAGTCTGGACACTGCATGCTTTGAAGTGAACTTTGTAAATACACGTAAGTATTCTGCACATATAATACCAACCAATTTACCATAAGAGTGTACACAAGAAACAGAGAAACGATCCCATTTAAACGTAAAATACGAGTATGTACATTTTAAGAATTCGAGCGTAGAAAAGCAATTTAACTTTAGCTGTAATATAGCGAAATGGTTAGTATCTATAGAAAATAGTAACATGTTTACCCCCGCCAGTGTCATTGTAATAATCGAAATATTTTACTTTTTACTATTTAATAGCCTTTGTACTAATGTGTCATATGTTATATATTCACGATGCATATGTTCCGTTGTTTGTATACTGCCACAGACACAGCAAATATATTTGTTAGCACGTGATTATAGACGGGCATACTAACGTCTAATGCTGCAAATACAAACACGTTGTGGATCACGATATGGCAACATAGGAATATTGATATTAATGAGAATGTAACAGATCGATCACTTGTCTATTGCGACCTCTGGGTAGTTATATATGTACCATGTACGGGGCGCCATGCAGGACAGGTTAATTATGTGTACAAAATTGAGTTTTGTAACACTAAAAATCACAAAATCCAATTATGTAAAATTCTGATACAAAAACCAAGTTTGTCCAGACAAAATTGAGTTTTGTAACACTAAAAATCACAAAATCCAATTATGTAAAATTCTGATATACAAAATTAATTTTTGTTATAAAGGATTAAATTTTGTAAGACAGAATTGAGTTTTGTGAACAAAATTCAGTTTTGTGGGACAGAATTCAGTTTTGTCCACAAAAGTCAGTTTTGTCCACAAACATTAGTTTGCGTTGGATAGTCTATGTCATCTCTACGTTGATTGGTTGAGATCGGTCTTAGTCCATTTTACTAGATGGTGGAGTACACTTGCAGGTTTAAATATTTCAATGCGAAAATATAACACAATATATCAATATTATACTTCTTTATGGACAGTTATTTTGGTTATATTATGATTACAAATGAGTGGTCACACCATATAAGCATATATACTTTGAAGGAGAAATAAGAAAAATATTCAGAATTTTCCCTACAATATGTAAACAGGGTCAAACATAAAGTAGCCGGGACATAGCTAGACCTGAGAGCATGCCCATATATAGAGAATACCAGGCTAGTGTATTTTGATATCAAGTTTATCAGGCAAGGCTAGGAAACGCGTAGGAATTCCGAGGCTTGCCGAGGAATTCCTACCGTTTCCGAGCCGAATCTGATAAACTTGATATTATGTCACATGAACATTCACAGGTAACGTTTTATGCTCGAAAATGACATTGATGACGTCGTATTCTAACAGTAGATCTAACCTTGTGAAACAAATGGTATTGGATCTGTGTCTACTAGTTGCGAAGTTACGTGTTCGCAACTATGTGTCTACATGCATTATTTACAGTATACACCATCTTAGTATCCATGGTATCTACACAAATACTACAAATGGTTTCCTCAAATGGCCCAATACACACATTCTGTTTATAAACACAGACAGCAATCAGAACCCACGGCCACAGCGCGTGTATTATTGATTTAACTGGGGCAGATGTACCTTGCGATACACAATAAATGACGTCAGTACTCGCGGGAGATCTACATGTACATGAATTAATGTGTACAATTATAACGCAAATGAGTTTAAATACGAATGGGTTTGTCAACGTTTGACTGTTTGGAGATAGTTGAAGCAAAATGGCAGAATTAGAAATGAATCATCGGCAGAATGAGAAATGAATCATCGACATTGAATGTGTAGATCGGCGACCGTGACCCATTTCTCCAGTGCAGTTTCTGACCAATGGTAGTCCTTCTTACATGCGTGTGCAGAATTGAATTTTGTGACACAGAATTGAATTCTGTTACACAGAATTGACAGAATTTAATTTTGTGACACAGAATTGAATTTTGTGACACAGAATTTAATTTTGTTACACAAAAGTGAATTTTGTGGCAAAAAAGTGAATTTTGTGACACAGAATTGAGTTTTGTGGCACAAATTGAATTTTGTGACACAGAATTGAGTTTTGTGGCACAAAAGTGAATTTTGTGACACAGAATTGAATTTTGTGGCACAAAAATGAATTGTGTTGACAAAACTTGGCGCCCCGTACCATGTGTCCTAGTTATCACATTATAATGTAATTATTAGCCGATCTATTTATAGATCGGCTAATATATTGGTCATCCATCGAATTCTGAAAACGTTTGTAGCAACCCTTTTCTCCGCTATTCGGTAATCTACTAACGCGAATTTTGCTGTATCACTTCCAAATTGCATCAACTGATAAAGTTTGCATTTTTGGCAATTATCTCCGTTTAAAACTTTAAATATAGCCAAATAACACAATTTTGAATACGTAATGAGCTGAACGCCGGAAGAGATTGAACCCTGAAGTTGTTGTTGTTGAAGTCCATAGTTGGCTCTAATGGCCATATACGCCAACATACGCCGATTATTGGGCTAATTTAAAGCTTTTATTTATTAAACAGAACAAGTTTCAGCCACGTATAGTCGCCTAAAATGTGTTTATTCGGCTAATTTATAATCGACCTCTGCTCAAAATCTCCTCCGACTAGCAACCCCAGCATCTCGGGTTTATCCCATTGGATCGCGTATGCGCGTCATTTTACGCTAGTTAATATTCACAAAATTTTCCACCAATCAAAACGAAGAATTGCCCTTCATAGCGAACTTTGATTTGTTTACGTATCATGCAGGGATGGCAGGGATGCGTCCAGCACGCGCGATTGCGGCAATCCCCCTTAATTATTGTCCACAATAGCCGCAAATTATTGATTGTCTTGCGCCCGACATCGCGCAAAAAATCACGGATGGGCCCCTTTTTTAAATGACCAGTGCGCACATTAAAAAAACGTAATTGACTATTTAAACGCGCTGCGTATTTAAATCATTCGAAGGCGTGCAGTTCAATCGAGTTTGTGCGGCCGTTGAACGTAAGCTTCGAGTCGATTTAAACCATTTAAATCGATAAACAAGGGATAAACAAGTGACAACGTTAACCTGTTATGCTCCATTAAGAAGTAATAAGCTTATGGCAAATCATATTACTTTGGGCCGAGCTACTAAAGTGACTGGTGTGGCATGGAAATATTGAGTTCTGATTTTGGGAATTTTCCCCATCGTTGATCGTTGGCCCGGCCTTAAATGACCTTAGCTGTTAATAGGCCGTTAAACACCAATACTCACTCGCTCATTCATCCCCCCCCCCCCCCGAGACTCAGTAACTACTAAACTGCGGACATATATTGAACCCTGATTTGATCCGCTAATAACATCATGCTCTGCATGACTTTTCATTATTTTCTTGATAATTGCAGCACTGAGTAACACGAAGTCAACCGAGTATGCACAAAAAGGGGTACGTATCATTATCATGGATGCTTTACTGTCTCTTTATTATACTTGGCATACAAGCATGCAAAACACACGAAGCATATATTACTGTAACTATATTCCTATGTTACTGAGAGCACTCGTCGACTTTTCTTCAAATATAACATTGATTTCATCACGAGTAATTATAATGCTTAAGTATGTTCAATATTTTGAATATAACTGACTCTGTTACATTGTGACAGTACTATATAAATCCTATAAATGTATTTTCCATCCAGAGGTGGTGCCACCGACCCCACTGGGAATGCGATGGTATATTTAAAGTAAAAGCAATTTACAAACTAACAAATAACACAGTTGTAAAACAACAAGCGCAGTACATTGTCATTCTGAATAAAAATGAGAGATTCGTATATATCATGATATATGCATCAACATGAATTTGTAGATTTCACTGATATAAAGGTGAAAAGCATGTACAAGAAATCAACTCAACCGACCAGTTGAAGTCTTGTTTTCAGAGTGCTGGTTCTGGTCGATCAATGGAAACATCACTTGTTGTTAATATCGTATTTACGTCTCACTTTACATAACTACCAGCTCTCAGTATCCGTTTAAACAACATTAAAACAAAGAAAACATATATTAAGAAATATATATATTAAGACTCAGATCGGGGGTCAGCCCCAGAACGGGGGCTAAATCCCAGAACAGGGGCAATAATCCCAGAAATTGGAGTCAATTTTTCCCAGAATGGGGGCCAATTCTTAACTTTATGTTTTGATTTACAGCCTGACAGACGTCAACGTTAGTGATGTAACGTCACGCCCTGGCCGTATGCGTCTATATAGATAATGGCGGTAACTAGTGATGACGTCTGTGTTGTCATCTAGGCCAAACGTACATTACCTAACGTGAAGTGTTTAGCAATGAAGTGGCTTAACATTATGCATTTCCTGTTTCCATGACGGTCGTATCTTATAAATGTCACATGTGTGTAATTTTCCTGTATTTTCCGGCCATTTTCAGATTGGCACCCGTTCTGGGATTGACGTCACGTTTTCGGCCCCCATTCCGGCATATATAATCTTAAATCAGATATGACACCAATTAATTCGCAGTTTCTATAAAAGAGAGGTTAACGTAACTGACATTGAACATTAAAAAGATATGCATTATGTATACGATAAAGGTAATAACATTCTAATCATGTTGCTACATTTGAGCAAATTTACTGTTCAAAAGGAGTTAGATACGTATACGCACTAATTACTTTATTAATTCGCTCTATTTTGTAAAATATTAAAACAGGCGGTGGCAACATCACGAAAGTATTCACGTACATGCAACTCATTTGTAATGACATCTGTACGAAAATGACATATCATATATGATTACGTCAGCCGTTCATAGTTTATCATGTTTCAATGCGACTATGGGCTATCACATTGCAATTTAGCAACGGTTGCCCTGTTTTTCAACGGTAGTAACATAAGGCAATTAATTGTCTTCTTAAAATTAGTTTTGTAAAGTAGATACGTACCATTCCCTGTACTTGATCAATGGGCATTATACTTTCAGTCTACTCATTCACATACTCTTTCAAACTCAAACGTTCAATAAAAACGTGTTATTTTTCATAGTTGTCATTAGTATACATTTCTGTGTAACCAAGTATTTAGAAAATGACAAGCACTAGATACCACCGATGTATACACCATTTTCCAGTATTACTACAACAATATGTGCATATTATATTATTAATTATATCGTCTAACGTATGATTAAATCACACCGAGTAGTCTCATACACATTTCAACTGTTTATTGTATGATTGTCCCCATCACAGATCTCCAGCACGTTGAAACGTGCATCATATTCATGTATACTACTAAAAACGTTACATGGTAAGTTAGATAGTATGTATATGACATGTTCAACAGTTTCAAACGTGTAATGGATTGGCTGTGGCCTAGGCGTTAGAACACCTGACTTCCAATCTGGAATATTTTTCTCACGTTTCATCCACAGCTGAGACCCAGTACAAGTATATATCTAAGTAATCGACCTTAGATAGGTATTTATGTCGCCTTATATCGTGCCATGTCCTGTTCATTAGCATATATCAGTTTTGTAATATTCTGTTAACGCTATTTCTGTTCATACAGGCGGCAGTGAAATTCATTGACCCAACACCATTAGCGAATAGCAGATTTGTATGTGACGTCAATGAAACGTGCACCATATTCCTGTATACTACTAAAAACGTTACATGGTAAGTTAGATAGTATGTCTACGACATGTGAAACAGTCTCAAACGTGTAAGGGATTGGCTGTGGCCTAGGCGCTAGAACACCTGACTTCCAATCTGGAGGTCTTTGGTTCAAACCTCACCTTAGGCATCAACACTACTTTCATAGTATTTTCATCCCACTAGTATGTCGGATGAGACTAAACTGTGGTCCCGTCTCTACATCACATTAGCTATTACTGGGCCGTTAAGCCCATACATTTTCACTTTCAAACTTGTAACTTGGTGTAAAGCGTGTATTTGCACAATATTCTAGCAATACCTGTTTATATTTATATTTATAGTGTTTATTTTAGGTTCATAGTACATGTTCAACCGCTTAGAGTGAATGTTGAACCGTCTAGAGTGAATGTGTTTTTCTATATAGGTTGACTTATGCTAGGTACATATATATTTTAATATGAATCACAACATGACGACTGTTAGCCTATAAACGTATACGTATACACACGGTTTTGTTTCAGTCAAACTGTTATATCGCCCAGTGATGAAATAAATATTTTCGATGCAACTGATGCAGGCTCCATGTGTGTCACGGAGGTATCATATTCCTTCACAACACCAGGCGAAAAGAAAGACATGTTTCCAGTCAGCGTAAGTATATATGTACACAGTATAGTCCACTATATGGTTTATATAATACAATCACTTGTCCCATCGATGCATACATGGTTATAACCACTGATCATATGACTGTTTGCATACTGGTTTGGTTCGTTTGGTTGTCAGTTTGTTTTTGTACATCAAAAAGTGTAGGAACAATGTTCGCCAGTGTGTCATATATTATGTAGGTACGTGTACATGTATATTTTGTTAGAAAGCAAAACGTCAAACAATAAAATACTAGCTGAAATATAGAACAAGATACCCAAATGAGACACTCGAACCCATGTAAAGAATACATCAACGCGATACATCATGATAAACACATGCCACGCGCACAGTGTTGTTCGAGGAGCCTCCAACGCGGCACAAATATGTGCTGTTTAAAGGTCGGAATATAACATACACATTAAGAAAGTCAATATATAATCGTCAGACATAAATTGTTTGTGTAGAACGTATGGAGAACTTAACAGCGGCTAGCCAGGTTTTCATGCGATAAATACTATTATTTGATGAGTGGATATCAATAATTGCTCTTGTCTATTATAAGCGTAGTAGTCCTTAAATAATCCGGAACGGCGGATATGTGTTATACGCCGAGTGCAGTAGGACCATCGATGTTTTAGCATTATATTCGTTATTTTGTATTATTGAGAATGTCATAATATATCATTACAGGGCCAAAGATCAACAGCAACGATGTTTTGCTTTCGACATTTTCGCGAATGGATCAGGTTAGCAGTGCGATAGCATTCACATACCATACTCTTTTCGGTTATGTTTTTCTGTAGTACATTCTATTTTATTCGTTAATGTTAAACTGTAGAGCAGTGCAGTCTAAGGAAACCAAAGACTATCAAAACCAACAATACCCATGCCATCATCTAGATATAATCATATGCGATCTTCGTGAACCTATAAATTGTCACATTGTACACTCAAGCATACGAACCAGTAATCATTTAAAACCATATAAAATAGGCACACATATAGATAAATGATATTTCTAGATCGGTTTCATCGCCGCTATATGCGTTTATATTACTGTTCTACGTTATCTGGTATTTGTATTCTCCCATATACTGGATGCAAGTAACATTGTGTGTTGGCCTGTCCTCCCCAGTTACATTCATCAACGAGTATAAGTATAACCATTTTCCATTCTCAAATTTTATTTTATTATATCAACTACAATACGTATTGTGTCTGGTTAGATTGAAGATATAACGTGTGAGGTAACACGTTTAATCAACATTATGTTCCCTATTTCAGGTCATTGTTCATGTGGTCATGTCTAGGGTTTGTGTGAGTTTATGAACTTATTACAGCCACCAGCATAAGCAATTATATGCAATTACACAGTATTGTATATTTTTGTCTTCATTGGTGTATCTATTATAGAGCCATGCACACGGTCATCGTGCGAGAACAAGGGGGTTTGTTTCCGTACCGGGATTTCGGGCTACCACTGTTACTGTCTAGCAGGAAATACCGGCAAGAACTGTGAAAGCGGTAATAAATATAGTCATCAAGGAGTGTAATAAATGTCACCTTAAATCAAAACTATTACTATTAATCCACGTTGTTGTTACAATGCGAAATACTATATTGTGCAGTAATTCACAATACAATACAAACGACCACTACATACATGTACTAACTTTCTTCTAAAGAAACGACATGCAGTTACAAACAAAGTCCATTTGTTGGATCTTTCGACACTAGCACAACTAGTAAACACACTATCATAGTGAGTGAGTGTTGATTTCACTCGCTTATAAATTAGCGAAGTATATACGTGGTACATATTCAACCTAACATTGCATGAGGTGAAAGTTGTCACTATTAAAATACATGAAACATATTAATCATGCTAATAGCAAAAGATGCAAGAAATGTTTACTTTTAAATGAAATATTGCTCAGTGGCCACCGCAAATTAGAAAACATAGCGCATCGTAGGAACAATATGACAATTGTATTGTATTTCTCGATAAACACTTTGTACATTGTGTTGTTGATTAAATTGTTTTTCAGGGAAATGTCCACCAAATCGTAACCGATGTGCCAATGGTTACTGTGATATGGAAAATGGCACCTCAACATGCTACTGTCCTATCGGATACAGTGGGGACACATGCAGCACAGGTATAATCCCATGATATACACATTGCTTTTATTCCTTAAAATCGTGTGGCAGATGAAAACTTACGTTTATTGGCTTATTAGTAGTGGTTTCGTTTCATATTTTGATAGCTGCCTGAAAAAGACAAGGTATACACACATTCAGGTTTCAAATGTGTCATTGTATTTGAGCATAAGTTTGACAACACGGCCTGTTTCACAGTCAGCTAATAATAATCTAACGATACTATGGACATTGTAAATCATGAAAACATGGTCACTGAATACATGTGTCTGTACATCATCTTAATTGATAAATGTAAAGCTGTTGAGTAATATATGCTGCACCGCAAAATAAACGTAACCCTGTTTACGGCAAAACATTTAGTGTAATTACAATTTTATATATAATTGATTATGTAACTTATGGTTAGTTAGCACGGTACATTGACATTCACACCTACATTTTATGATGACGATTGCATACAAAATTATGTCATTTGGCTGGTGTGCTACGTAACATATACTAGTATGTGGTTTCATTTTTCCCATGAAACGTATTAACGATGGCATGTTTATTTTGGTGTTCAGCATATTATCCAGTTAAGTGTAATTTCAAACGTGTTTCAGATATCCATGCGTCGCTTACTAACTCCGGTCGTAACGGAGTAAGTATATTTAGATTACTTGACTATCGTAGCCGTGTCTAACGCATGCGATATCAAAATACACTACGAATTTAAAGCGCTATGCTTTTATATGAGCAAACATATTAATTAGTGATATTATTTAAAGCATGTTGGATGTGCCATTTGAAACTGACGTAGTTTATGTATTGGTCATACGAGAGTCGTTACAACGTAATGCTGCTTATTATTCCAAACGTGGATCATTACATTGTATTATGTACTCCCACCGTCATTGTTTGTAGAAGCTATAGTATATATACAGAATCGCTATCAGTGGTCTTTACGAAGTTCAACATTGGTGAGTACCGTGTGTATCATCCAAAGTATTTACAATCAATTTGTCATTATTCACGAACGACATGCGATATGCAAGTATAGCTGTAACACTGGCTTAATAACTAAAGCTTTTTGGATGTTCATTTTGAAACTGACTGTGATTATATATTGGTCAAACGAGAGTTGGTGGTGACTTTGCTTTGACGTATAAATGTGTATTTGTCACAAACAATATTTTTCAACATATTGGAAAACTTTAATAAGGTTGTTGATAGTAATGTGTTGGAAACGTTGTCGTGAAAGAAGCTACCTTCACCAATCCACCGGACTCCGAAATGTGACAAATTTCAAAATGATGAAACAGTTGTTACTAGCAATGTCTGTATTATATTTAGCAGGTAAAGTTTTCTGCTTGAGAATGGGAAAATATTCCATGGGTTGACAATCTTAAACGAATATTACATCTGTTTAAGCATAATTGATGAATGCTGTGACGACGCATATTCAAATACATCCTCAACTCATCAGTGTTGATATCTCGATGTGAATGACGATATCGACCAGCGATCATTGTTACAGCATGTTACACATATTATTGTAACAGTAAATAGTTTAAGACCAATTCTCTGTAAATGTATATAAATTTCTGTTTTCATATAAAATAGTATATGTTCCATTTTAATGTCGGCATGAGTATGTTCCAAATGCATAGTACATGTATCATGTACAAACATTGAAGCAATCCAGCAAGTAACATTAATGGTATACGATGATGAAGAAACTTGTACCAACGTTTGACGCAAAACAATAGCTAAGTGTTTCCGCAAACATGTGAAGATAATATGGCATGAGGGTGTTCCGAATGATGACATGTATCAAGTGTCAAAATATTGAAAATAATTAGCCATTCTTTTGCGTCAAAATGTTTGTACACGTTTCTTCATTATCGTAAAACATTAAAATATTACTTGATGGATTGCTTCAATATTTGTTTTAAGCATGCACTTCTCGGTGTTTGTGATTCTTACTTTAGCACTTGCTAATGCTCATGTTATGGTCAAATGCCTGTACAGCCGCGACATCGCTTCCGTGGCTGAAAGTGTAAGATATGTAGCAATATGTGAATACGTAACCAACGGCAAACGATCCATTTGAATGTTGAGAAATTCTACAATGTATTTACCTTGAATTCATGTATTGCCTGTCGTAGGCTGTGTTTACCGACGCCGTCCTGCCAACCACTGTGACATGTTTGCGAAACAGACCATGTGCCGTACCACTGATAATGTACGGCTCGCAAAACGCAAAGTAAGCTCTACATGACTATACGCACAGTATTCAACTTTTAGAAAATGCATTAGTATTGTTTGAAGATTGTACATGTATTATGGAACTGTCAATGTATCGCCGCCCGATTCATTACGACTATGCTAAACATAAATCACTCAATGAACGACTGTAGTGTGTAGCTACACGATACAACTATATGCTTTTAGTGGGATCACATGGTAAAGATAGACAATACTTGTAATTATGAAACGCTATACATTTTCAAGTTCAAAACTTAATTTGTCTGACATGCTTACCATTAATCTAACCTCAGATACTGACATTTGATAAATGTTCAATATATTCATCATGTCCATAGAGTCAGGTACCAGGAGCTGTACTGACTACTAATATACCATAACACATTACATGATAAGATGTGTCGCTGATTCCAGGCCAGATGTACAACCGGGTTACATTAGCCCCAGCGTGAAACTTGACAACATTACAGTCGACATGCTCACCAATACCAGCGGTGGCTATGTGGCAAGCGTGTACGTCACGCCGCGCCTGGTAGGATCACAGCACGTCTGTGTACACACTATGGATGTCAATGGGTATATGCATTTCTCTTGTAAATTAGACATAATAATACAACATATATTATCAGGTATAAGTCCAGGGATTCGTGATAATCTTTGTACAAATCCACCAGAAATAACATGCATTACAAGTACGTTCTTATTGAACGTGTTCGTGTATGTCACGGACTTTGTCAATAGTGTGACAGTACATGACATAAACGCCTCCTAGCACCGACGTAAGCAAACTCCATGCACTCAGTGGCATATGTAATAAGAAAAGCAGGCCTAATTTACACCACTGTCGAGATCCTACAAGCGTCGTTGCTCTTAGTTATTTATACGCGACTATTTGTTAAGGGATTCCGTTGCATAGATCTGTGTGCATAATGTTTATATTATTTTGTCTTCACCATCAAGAACCGTGGGTCGCTGAGGGCGTTTCTATTATTGTAGACTGAATCGCCTTTTTTAGTTTCATTGCTCTCTGACTATCATTTTATCTATTGCTTAATACAATAATTTAGTTGACACCATGAGTACACACAATACATCACTTGTAAATGTATATATGTATTTGCAATTAAAAATAACATTGTTACACATATAAAACTATATAGAATATTTCAAGTAATAAAGTATCAAATGTATTCTGGAAGCTTACATAACATATGTATTACGTAGTGAAACAAGAAAGTTAATCCTGTAAATATTTTCTAGGAGCTAATATGAGTTGTGAATATATTGTTTTTGTGAAATATTATCTCATTTCCATGACTGTGTATCACATACTAGTGTATACGAAAACAAGTAGCCTGTTATGTTTCATTGCAGGGTTAACAAAGATGAAGTCTGCTTCAAGCTAGATGTTAAGACCGGTACGGATCTAATATTTACAAATTCAGACAAAACATCTTTTCTCAATCAATTTCATGTGTATTGTCGAATGTCCAGTGTTGTAAAACAATGTACTTGAAACTGTTTCAATATATAGAGAATACCAGGCTAGTGTCTTTTGATATTAAGTTTATCAGGCAAGGCTAGGAAACGCGCAGGAATTCCGAGACTTGCCGATGAATTCCTACCGTTTCCGAGCCGAGCCTGATAAACTTGATATCAAAATACATTAGCCTGGTATTCTATTTATCAGGTAACGTTTTATGCTCGAAAATGACATTAGATGACGTCGTATTGTATGGACAGAACGCGGACTTGTTTCCGTTGCGTCATTACACTGACGTCATTCGGTAACGTCACATGACGTCATCCGACCAATGGAAGGTCAGTTTACACTTCGTTTAAACCCGGATGTTTATATCAGGGCAATGCCTGATACAATAACATGTTATCAGTCAGTACGTATTCGGTCAATGCAGGGAATGTTACCTGATAAACTCAAATGTGTAACTGTAATTATCAGGTAACCTGCCCTGCATTGATCGAATACGTACTGACTGATACCATATTGTTGTATCAGGCAATGCCCGGATATAAATATCCGGGTTACAACGCAGTGCAAACTGACGTTAAATTGGTAGGATGACGTCACGTGACGTTACAGAATGACGTCAGTGTAATGACGCAACGTACACAAGTCCGCGTTCTGTCCATAGAATACGACGTCATCTAATGTCATTTTCGAGCTTAAAACGTTACCTGATAAATAGAATACCAGGCTAGCGTATGTTGATTTTATATCAAGTTTATCACGCTCGGCTCGGAAACGGTAGGAATTCATCGGCAAGCCTCGGAATTCCTATGCGTTCCCTAGCCTTGCCTGATAAACTTAATATAAAAAGACACTAGCCTGGTATTCTCTATATATTTGATTAAACTCATATATATAGTATGTAACAAATGCCGATATATTATTATATTACATGTACCATATACGCAAATATTATAGCAATGCCTCTTGAAATGTTTCATGTCACATGCTCACTATGGTGTAGTCATTGTAACACTACTAATTAACCACGATGGGTGTACTCGGAACGATCTTAATTTAGTAATTTTGGCTAGCATTTATTTAGTAGTGTACCTTGACTTGTCCGTACAAGTTTATGAACTAATGATCTTATAAATATTATTTTCAGATACAACATATTTGTACGGGTTCAAGGTATGCTGTTTTAATTGTTATGTTTAAATTATTTATAAACCTAAATACATTTACATATGAAAACAATGTCTGGACATGTCCGATGTTGTTTTCTTGGCAACTAAAATATAAATAACCGGACGTATTAATAAAATAATCTAATAGTTAAGTTTGTTTTAAAAATCATCAACAAATGTGTATGCCCAACAGCATTAATAATAAAAATGCATGAGGTGAAATGGTCGAGTTGTGGGTTTACACATCGTAATACATATAGTTGATATTATAACTCAGTAGATCACATGCCAGACCATATCAGATACGTAACGGCAATTGGTTATACATGGATTCATAGAATGCCGATTTTGAATGTTACACTAAACTGAATGAAAATGACTTTTATCATATAGGTTTTTTTCAGGATAGACCACATTTTGTTGAACCAAGTGTCCCAGCATATTCCGTCGTGAAATGCGCCGCAGATGAACCATGTCACATCCTACTATACGCCACACCGGGTGACAGTCACGATAAAGAATGGTATTGTAGTCAGTTATACCATGTATACCGATAAGTGTTTTATAACATTTACATTTTATTACAAATATAGATCAACACATTGCCACTATGATTGATGAATTTATTCATAAATGACGAAATGCGAAATGCGTTTACTTTTCCCAAACAAGATAAGTCTACCACATTAGTCTGTTCCATCCATCACGATTTCTTTTTACTATTCAGTATGGACATTTTCATTGCGATTTTAATTTGAAAAGAACGATAACTTTCCAACGCAATACGGTTAAATGGTTTGTATGAAATAAAAGGAGAGTTCCCTGGTTCGAACCCCGGACCGGTGCACATTTGTCTCGCCCTGTGACATTTGGCACCCAACGAGGGACTGTGACTGATATAAATACTCCATTATCGTCACACAGATGATCAGGGTCTCAATAAATAATGTAATTCTGGAACGAATTTCAATTTGGCGGGGGAGTATGTCGCGGATGGCATGTTCATGTAACTCAATATGGGGAGGAAGTGTGTATATTTGCTCGGTTTGCTCAGTCAGTAGAGCGATGGTACGGTATACCAGCGTACCCCAGTTCAGTTTCCGGGCCGGTGACATTTTGATCGCTCGTGAAATTTGAACCAGACGGTTGATACTTTTACTAGGTATTGCAAATACGTTATTCTTATGGACAGGTCCAGAATACTTATGCCGGAACAAGTCGTGTCAGTTGTAATCGATACGTGAATCTACAAGTAAGAATGATGCTTTTACCTTACACAATGATTGCAATCGAATTCAATAATGTGTGTCAAATCGATGTGTTCATGCATATGTATTATGAAAATGCGCATTGTGACTCAGTGACTGTAAGATGTGCATCAACAATATTTGTAAACATTAATACTCTCGCTCAAAACACGTCAGGTGTGTTTGGCGAGAACACTATGGGCACGTTCATAGTCATTGGCAGCTGAAATCAATCGTTTGCAAAAGGGTAGCTACATGCAAAGCTCCAGAGTGAGTATTATCAATAAAATGGATATATGTAAAGGAAGAGCATTTAATCTTAGGAACTGTTTCATAAAAAAAGACACAACTAAACATACATGTATGAGACTGAGACTGTTTTCACTGTTTATAACGATAGTATATTATAGTAACTGTGTTAGTGTCTTCTATATTGTTTTATTTATAAGCTCCTTATAAATGCATGTGGTGTATATATTTTGAGCAACTGGAATATCTCAAAAGAAGATGTAACAAATATAATAAACGGTAACAAAGATCGATATCATATTTAATAATAATATTTATTTTATGACTATCCATGAATTACCGTGTTTTACCCGTGAAATCTAAATCCATCTTACACCCGTGAAATACGAGATACGCCGTGAAATATCGATTTCGAAAAGTCACTGTTTTGCCGAACTACTTTCTTAGGCTCCGCCCATTGTAGTTGTATGCAATAAACTATGTTTAAACTAAATTAGGCTCCGCCCAACTGGGGAATTTTAGTAGTTGCATGATTATGTCCCTTGCACACCTGTGATTAGCTCCCTTGCTGGATGCGCGCACCGAGCAACATTTGTTATCTGCTACCGAAGGAGGCAGGAGGAAATCGCGGAACTGGATAATTTGCTTTCGCAAATAGATACGAATTAAACATGAGAACCCTCAAATAACACCATTGCCCAACATTTAGCATGTTTAGTAAAAAAAAGAGTAATGGTAATCAAAATAACAAATAAAACATGATGAATTGAATATCTTAAACTATCCAGCAATCTTCATTCTTGATCTTGTAATTCTCTGTGATGAATCAGGTGCTTGTATCTATGTTTGTAACATAACTGTTCTACTTTATATTCAAAAGAACAGTCTCCCCAAGAACAGAAATTTGCAACCTGTACGACAATGTTGACATTTTCTGTGTAATCCATGGAACTTGCACTGGTAACTATTGTGTGCTTTAAGTATATGTAGCTGCCGTATTGTCTCTGCTATTATCTTGTAACATGAGGCATATGCATATTTCATTTAATATTTCACAATGCTCTTTTCCTACTAGTGTAACGGTGGATTTATCCAGAAGAGACATAGCAAAGAGCCACGTTTTCTCGTCGTGTGACACGTGCAATCCTGGAGCGGCGTCAAACAACTACTGTGAAATAGACGTCAGTATTACAGCGGAGTCTTCTTCCATTGGATCGAACTTCACAATATGTGTGCATGCTTTACTCAAACTGTAAGTCTATTTTGGTAATCATTTTTCAAAGCAAACATAACGGCTCATTTAATTCTAACCAGTATGGACTGCTTGGGTATTTTTAAGTCTTCAAAGGTTGCACGACTTTAGGGCCTAGAGGAAAAACAGGGTTAACTAACTCCCTAATGAGGTTTACTTATCCCATTCTTCCAGCGATCTTTCAATTGCGAAAAGTTAATATCATGATCAGACCCTCCAGTTATGTTTGGTGGTTATTGAGACAACTGTCGTTTTAATATCCGCTGCTACTTGTATTTGATCTGATTTTAACAATCGGCGTAACTGTTATCCTCCTCTTGTGGTTACTCGTCTTTCATATTGTCACACATGTAAAACTGAGAACGCGACCTATGGAACTATTCAACAAACGCTGATTATCATGTTAATGACATGTCACGTGTACAGCGGTGAGAGATCTCAGAGCTTTCGTACAGATGATGTATACTTTACGCTTCAGCATGTCATCATACAAACATGCACGTTTGCTAATATGTAGTAGTTACAAAGTGAAACAATCTATTATGCATAATATATGTGGGGAAAACATTAATTTGTGCACTATTGCATAGTGTAACCGTTTAATTCTTCATTGAGAATTGTCATGGAGAATGTGGAATCTTCGTCTGTTACTGAGAATCATTCATTGTGCTATGCATGTCCGTATATTTATACAAACTCATTTTACTAATTTTAATATATCTTGTTATGTGGCAGATCATATGTTAGCGGTGCAGGTGTTAACGGTGAAGACAGGTGTTACACTGTACATGTGGAATCAGCACAACAACATTCATGTAAGTTATTTGTGACAGCATTGTCATTGCTAAGTACATTGATAGTATATAAAACTTCTGCAGGTACCTAAATAGTTCACTTCTTCCTTATCAGATATGATAGTTCTATACCACCCGACATTTCGAAGTATACCGATGGGTAGTTTTCACCTTTCCATCTAGGTTGGACGGGTATACCCGTAAGCCCCTGCTCACTTTCTCTTTTTAATCGCAGTATTTATATTTATCACATGAAAAGCTCCTTATACAGTGCCGTATCAGTTTTATAAAGGTGCTATGACATTACACCAGGAGTGAATTTGATTGGCAGGCCGCATCACCGTATTTACGTATTCGTATTATGAGCCAACGTTATGTAAAATGAATAAAATATATACATGTACGTGTCAAATGGCGTTCCGAATGGCACGACAAAGCAATGATGCTTTGACCTTCACGTCATCATGTTTTAAAAGTCATTATAAGTATCAGTGACTCAGTAGACTTACTGCAAGTGTTAGAATGTGCTCCCGTTTGGTAAATGAAGTGCTTACACAGATCAGGAACATATTATATGACATACACATACTATTTTTATTATTAAGATGCGAACATAGTCAATGACGAAATTTCACTGAAACATGTCGGATATCTCCAAGTGTTCAGCTCTTTGGACGGTGAAATCGTGTGTTAAACAGAATTTCAAAGCTTCCATTTGATATGAGATTCATGTACCTCGCCATAGGTGCATACATTGTGCATAAATTGTGTGCTACTCGTTTCATCCTCTATATCCAGAAATAAGTGTAAAATTGTTTTCACACAACTCAGCTAGAAGAGGCTGCCAGACATTACACTGTGAGAATGCGGGATTTTGTGACAGCCATGGAACTGCGCCTGTATGTTACTGCCCCATGGGCTTCTCCGGAACAACCTGTCAATATGGTATATATACACTCATTTCTTTGTTTTCTTTATAACTATGAAACGCTCAGAAATGTCAACGTTTACATCTTTTATATGTCATTGAATTTGCATATGAACACAATAATTCGAGGCAACAAATTCGTGTATGGCAATTGAATATTTTCTGGGGGGAAATATTATCATCCAATTATTTACACCTTGGTATAGCAATGCACATGTACCTACTATATGTTTTAGTGTTTCTGTTGAAACATGCGTCATTTCTAACTCCAATTAGTCTAGCGTTTTCGAAATGTGTGGATGAAGTTAGGAATTCTCTTTAACATATTAAGTTGTAGCCATTGGATTTAGTGTGCTAATTCGTGTAATGCAATAATTCAAAATCACTAGAATTATATATACAGTGTTACTGTAGTGTCATTTACTTGCAGCCACGTCAGCTATTCTAGGCCACTCCTCCCAGCGAGTAAGTATAACGCTCTCTAGTTTGATTCAGTCATAAAATGAAAATGAATTTTAAAAATCTAATCTGAATTTTTAAATATAAATATGCATTACAAATGTTCGTACATATTTTATTTACTTGTACTCACGTTGAATTAAGTAATACATATACCATGCTCCTATCTATACATCAAAAGGTATTCGCAGGCACATGACTATGCAGGTCCGATGAAATATTTGGAGTTAATCGTCTACACCATGTATTGTATGTTTTAAATTTAAATTATCGAACATTGCGATAATTGTATAAAAGCATATGTAATGATAAATCTTCTGTGTGTATTGCATAGTAATTCGTACCAGTAACGATATTGTCCGGACACAATGCCGTTTTAGCAGCTGTATGGGCTAGGCCGTGTTTGTCACGGTGTTATCTATCTGGTTATCATTTAACAGGTCAGTACAAAAGGGGGTAGCTCCATCAATCACCCCGTCAATTACTCCCGCTTCTGTATTTTTGCTTATTGTTGTTCTCAAAGTAAGCCCGCAAAAGTTGCGACTTATTTATACTACTTTTTGATTGACCGTATTAGTTTATATCCATTCGCATTTGCAAGTGTTGCACATTAAATGTGTTGTTTGTAGCCTGCGTTCAGTGATCTAGGTATACCATCCGAAATAAGATGCCAAGTCAAGACGAAATGCACTGTTCCGTTTCATCTTACCAGCGCAGTTGGGAAAAGGTAATTTATAATAAAAAATATTTGACCATCTGTAGATCATTAGAAATGTTACTATAGAGTTCCGGTTAATTTATTTATCACGTTTTATTTTTTTGGTTAAATTAACCGACCTTTTATTTCATAAAAGCATGATTATTCTGCACACACGTACAGTAAAATCATATAAAGACATACCAGTAAGATATTCGTGTGTATCAGTTAAATTACATCAGCTATGAATGAGCCATTGGCATCCTTTTTAATATGGTTAGCAAGTTGAGTTTTGCATTTAAAAGGGTTAACACTTTAACTGATCATTTGGCTGGTACAGTTATATTAATCAAACGACTTCATATTCGTTCCAAAAATAACCATGCAATTATATATAATTGTTCCCGTTTTCTCTCGATGGTTATCCTTGTTTATCCTTTAAGTCTAGTAGCATGAAATTGACTGGTCCGTCACCCTTCGTTTGTTCTGCATGAGCCACAAAAATGTCATTAACGAGATAGTGATTGAAATTCATCGATGAAACGGCCTAGATCGGATGGCAATAATCGGCCAAATCACTTATTATCCCCTCGCCGATAGGCAAGAGGGAATATACCGTTAGTCCATGTACGTACGTTAGTAACATTATATTTCTAGTGATACTTCTTTGGTTCGCACACTCCCCACGTCTGAAGACCCAAGGTCAATAACACTGAAGACTTAATTTCACCTTGTTTGAATAGCAAATGCATCAATGTTTTTTGTGTATTTGTTTTCCCACTAACTGCTTAACCCATTCACCAATTTCAATAATATTTGGCCACGATGTCTGTATATGGATGGTGTTTCGTTTTACCTACGTTTGAACACCTACGATCAAGGTCTTTGACGACTGATGTTCACTTCGTTTGTAAGGGAATGCGTCAAAGTTATTTTGTTTTCTGAACACCTGCTTGACCCCTAGCGGGTTTTCTTTGTTTTGCATGCACATCACGTAACACACAAGTTCAATGTCACTGAAGACATTAGTTTCATGACTCCAGTTGTGTTGTGTGTTCACTTCTGTATATGCAATATCCCGGTTCTTGTCAACGAGAACCGATGGCATAAAACAGAATCAATCGAACCTCGGAAACGATGAGAATTAGAGCCTCGTAATTCCTAGTCGCGTTTTCTAATCTTCGCTGATAAACTTCATATCAAAAGACACTAACCTGGTATTCTCTATGTATATATTATACACCAGGCCGAATGCTACAACGGGATTTGTCGACCCAACCCTGGCAGTAGATGGTATCTCGATAACTAGTTCTGCACATGGAGGCTCGTCAACTGACTACAGCGGGGAGTTGGTTTTCTTACCAAGCTCGATCGGCAAACATCAAATGTGCATCCAAACCACACAGAGCAACGGGTATGTGTATACTTGCAGGTTGCTCACTGTTTCATACGACAATACTCATGCTGTCGTATACGAGTAGAGTATTGTTGTATGACACTATGTGTTATTTGTTGCGTATAATAATGCAATAGTTCTTCTAATAAAGGTGATTTACGCTTCGCTTTACATATTTAGCAGATACTGTCTGCCATTTAAGAGAGTGTATATTACATCACAGTTAGTTTGAAAGCACGTGTTCTGGAATTCTCAGTAACATAAGTATACTTACATGTAATGTGCACATCGATTGTTATTTAAATAACTATGATTATATAAACTATTGTTATAATTAAGTTAGATGAGTACATTCAATAATTATATGCTGAAGTTATAAAACTATTTGCATATAATTACTCGTTCTGTCCACTATGTGATTGCAAGTGGTTACTATTGTTTTAGTATTGGCAGTTAGAGTTAAAATTTTTCAGAGTCCATCATTTGGCCTTATATGCGTACATGGCAAGTTCCCGGGCTTTACAAACATGATGTCAAGTTGCAATATTAGTTCTCTGGCTTTACAAACCTGCTGTCCAGTTTTAATATTAGTTCAGCTCCGTAGGCGTGCCACATGATTCCTTGATAACTATGAGAGGTTACATGTGTTACATATAATGCATTACAATAACCGTCTGCTGCTGTAAGGAGATGAACAATGGGGACAAATGTGCACATGTTTCTGACAGTCCTCACTTACACTCCACAGGTGATTGACGTACGGTACATATGTCGTTTTCCATTGGTTCTTTCGTTGATTTCTGGTGATTTGAGTCATCATTGCCGACACACAATAGTGAAAACCCCACGTCAGCGTCACCTTCCACTAATTACATGTAAAATCCAGGGACTTAGCTTTTAATAGTATAAAACGGGTCTGAATGTCGGGTCTGAATTAAATATCGGAACGGTGATTGAGTAGATAATTGACAAATTATGTCGTGTGTACTGTTTGAGTATTATCTGTTGTACAAGACTATGAAAACTGATAAAATACCCGATTCCACCATAGTTTACATTTGTAACTCCTTGGTCAAATTCTGGCAGTTGTTCTCCGTTCCTTAAATAAGCTACTGTGTATGTAATATTATCTATATATGAATGGATCGGAGGAAGCTTACCACCCGAGAGCAATTAATGCATGTTATTGTTGCAGTCTGATATCGGACGAGGTTTGTCTAACAGTACATGCAGTTGGTAAGTATCCGTTTATTTGGGTATGCTTTTTTTAAATAAGTTTTATATTTTATGGATCTCGATGCGGCAAAATGGTTACCATTCATTTGTCACACGTATACACATTACTTGTGACAAAGCTTTATTATAACAATATAGGGCACGCCTAGATCAAGTTCAACGAACAGTTGCTAAGGCCAAAAAAAATGCCGCGTTTCCGGTAAGCCTCCCAAAATATGTTGGGTAGGTCTGTAGGCTTTTTTTATTATTTTTCTGTAGTATATATATATTCCTCTTTTAATAAAAAAAAACACAAACAAAATCCAACTGGAATGCCGGTAAGAACATTGCAATCACATGTAGGCTGCCCAACTTCCCTATATGTTTCGGACATGTCGAAATTAATAGCGAACATTTAGTATTTTACTCACATTTGGAGTATTTATGCCCCCTATGCGATAACAAGGGGGCATATTGCGTTGCTCTTGAGGTTTCATATGTCCGTCTGTACATCCGTCCGTCCGTGCCGTACGTCCGTCCGTTTACATCTACGTCGAAAAGTCGAAAGGTTTGTAAGAGTTTCTCCAGTTTGAGTCCAGTATGCCACGGGGGCATATTCATATTTTACCAACATAATGTCTAATTATACATAATTCTGTGTTTTGCCATACAACAGTTTGTCATGCTTCTAACAAGCATCCTTCCGTCCGTCACTAAACTTAACATCAGAGAAATATTGTTATAACTTCTATTTCCTTCATCTAAAATGCTTAATATTTCACACATGCATTCCTGTAAGGCTCTACTACCATGCTGTGCAAAATCCACGACCGTCCCACCCCCGCAGTAGTATATAGGGAGTCAAAATGATACCACCTACGTTGGTATCATTTTCACCCCTCTACACTACCCCCACCACCCCCGAAAAACCCAAAAATTGGTTAACGAGGAAATTGTCTCCCGACAGCAAATTTATGAATTTTTGGAGAAAATAATTTTGAAAAGAGGGAGCCAAAATGATACCACCAACTAAAAGTTGGTGGTGGTATTGTAGTCCCAACTATATTGGTGTCATAAATACCTCATGTTTTTTTCACGTCCGATTGAACAGATAAATTTAATAGGTTATAACAAAAATATTATAACAAAATGGATAATAAAATACGCAACGATATGGAATCTTATAATGACTTTGTTGAAGAATTTTACGATGTTTCTACAGCATTAAAACACATTAAAATGACAACATTATGCGATATCGAATACATGAAATATCAGCGTTATTTATTACGCTCCGATAAAAACGTTGCATTTACAATATTATACCGGCAATTATGCCGCTGGTACAATGATCAAATTCGCGAAATGAAGCGACTAAATAGGATAGGAGAAACACTACCGAAACATTATCAAACTAATTTTATAAAACCGTTTAAAATCAACGATTCGTTTACGGATGTGAGTTTCTACGATATCGCTTTTAACGAATAAATTGGAAAATTATTATAAGAAATTGGAAATTGAACAGAAAAAACACTACAAATATTATTAGAGAAAATGGATAATAAAATACAACGGGAATTGAAAGTTTATAATGACTGTGTTGAAGAAGTTTGCGAAGAATACGGGGGTTATAGTCCTATATATAAATTCTATAAATTGAAAATACTAGGCGATATCGAATACATGAAATATCAGCGTAATTTATTACGCTCCGATAAGAACGTTGTATTTACAATATTATACCGGCAATTATGCGAACTATACAAGAGGCAAATACAAACATTAAGACGGATAATGCGTATCGGATATGAAACTAATGTGTATTATATAAAATTGTTAAAACCCAACGATTCGTTTACGAATATACATTTCTACGATATCGCTTTTAAAGATATTGAAAAATTATTATTTAACAGAAAAAACACTACTAATTATTTTTTGTTGTAATCACAACACCAATGTTCCAATTACACGGGTTATGAACATGTGTATATTTATAGCCGAGGTAAACAGACGGTACACACACTGTTATTTATAGCCGAGTGTATTTCTCCTTATCGATGGTATGTAAACTGGCTATCTGGAATTATTTTTCATCAACCTCGAGCGGTCGGATAGGAACGCCGTTGTCATGCAGTTGTTTACCATAGCGATCTCATTTGTAGGGATAGAAATAAATAAATAAAAGTTTTAGGGTAGAAATAAATAAATAAAAGTTTTAGGTCCAATCGCGGCGCGAACTCACGACACACGTCTCTATAGAGTGTCGCCTTAACCCACACGACCACGAAGGCTGTTGTGATAAACACTACCTAGTGTTGTACAATTATCGATTTACACAGGTTATTTATAAACACTTAGTGAAGGATTACAGCGTAATTCTACGCTCGACTGAATTTGTTATACGATTACGGTGTAATTCTCAGTGAAGATTACAGCGTAATTCTCGACTTAATTTGTTATACGATTACGGCGTAATTCTCAGTGAAGATTACAGCGTAATCCTCGACTGAATTTGTTTAATGCACCAATATAATTAATTTTATAATTTTTCAAAAATTATTTAATAAAATATCACAATTTCGGTATGGTGGTGCTGTAACATTTCCTCCGACTTTATTTCCAAGTTTTACCCTAAATTTATCCCAATCAGTACTCTCAATCTTGGGCATGGTGGCGCGCGCTTTGATTCTAATATCATTTTTTAATTCTTCATATCTCCCCATTTCTTCCACCACGGATTCAAACTCTAAATTTGATATTTCATTATCGGTCAACGCTTTGGACACTATAACGTCGATGCTATTTTTCTAAGACCTGGCGAGAACGGATATTCTATCATGTTTTCTACATTTTTTCTCGAGTTTTCCACCCGCCGCCCTAATTACCATACAAAGTATTCCAGATAAAACGGTCATTCCACTCAAAACCCCTGCAAGTGGAACCGTTACAATTGTAGATAGCGTTGCAGCAGTCCCCTCACCACTCATTACAGATAAACTTGCCAGAACCGTACTAGATGCTTCAGCTATGTTCGCCGCGCGCTGATATTGTTTAGCGTTTCTTTTGCTATTTGTACATTCTCTAACTAAAATATCCTGCATAGCGACGATATTATCCAACCTAAAATATAAACTTCTTTCGTGAATTGGATACAGTGTTGGTGGATTGGTATTGACAATTGGAAGCGGTGATTCGTTCATGATTAAATTTTACAGATCAAGTTCAATTAACAATGTATCAATAGTGGAAGAACTCGCGGGGTCAGCGATTTTCGTAACAAAGTTAATAACACTACGTTCGGAAAGTCTAATTGGATCGTCAACGGCCAACAAAACCACCGATGAACTATCTCCAGCGAGTTTATTGACTCCAATTGCCCGTTCTTCCCCATCCAGTGCGATATTTATCATGACCGCGCCCACAAATTTACCATTAGCATTAACCGAGCAGACCGCCATTCGGAGAAGCGTACCTGGAGCTGTCATGGTGTATCCCCCATATTTATTGCTCGCTTTGGCACCGAACGAATATTCATAGAGCCCCTCATTCAATGGGCCCCGCTTCTCAGCCCAAACTGTGATGACACGTTTTTGTGTTTGCAATAACTTAAACTGCTCTACAGATGTGTTCAACAATCCGGCAAGCCCCCTGATAGCGGTATGGGCCTCAACACGAACCCTTTCAGAGGTCTCCTCAAGTGCTCTGTTCGCGGCACTACGAACACGTTCCGTTTATAGGAAACTTCAGTAAACTCTGTACGGGTCTCTTTCCGAAATTCTGTTATTTTTAAGCCTAGTTCAGTAAGTGCTGCATGATCCTCTTCCCCAACTTGGATTATTTTCCCACCGAGATCCTTAAGTCCTGTATGTGCCTCTTCGCGAACTTGTGCAGTCGCCGTCAGGACGTCTACTCTAAGCTGTGATATACTCCTGTGAATCGCGTTTGTGGCCTGTGATATAGTTTTATTGATCAGGGCCTTGGTTTTTTCGGTAGTTAAAAAGTCGCTCTCTTTCGGGATGAATCCCCCTTCTGCCGGTTCCAAATTCTTTGAATATGTCACCCAATCCAGATTGGAATTGGAAGAACTACCTGGTCCGTATATACTCATAATAATTAATTTTAAGAAAATTATAAAATTGGGGCACCTATTCTCAATTGGAAATTTCGAGAACGACCGAAATCGGGTAATAGTTATTCAACTTTCTCGCTTGATCATCGAGAATAGAGACCGTAAATTCGTGGATATGTCCCGATTCCAAAACTTTCATCTCTGGGTGTGGGAAGTCTAAGGTCACCGTTTCCCCCAAAGAAACAATCACTGGCTTGCACGGTTTTCAGTAATGTGCTGGGAGCTCCGTTTACCGTGTTGTACGATGTGTTCACCCGATCCAGATGCACTCTGGAAGGTGAAGTGAAGGCGAAGTCCACCGGGTTATCACCGACGTACTCACCCGAGACAAACACTCCTTTATTTGCGGAGTATGTCCCTCTAAACCCGAGTTGAATACCTAACGCCGGGGAGACCACTACCTTACTATCTGGGTCGATGGTAATTGTTGTGAGCCCGGTAGCCTTCGAGATTGTGAGGTTGACTCTACCGCCAAGCTCTGAGGTGACAAAATATTTGAGCTGTCTAAAACTTCACAGTCCGGGAGGCAGCTTTACCCCTACTTGTTGTTCATCCTTCACATAGTAAAACCCTTCACTCTTCCCCACATTCTCCCACCCGACCGTGAAGGTGATTGATCTGAGGCCCACCCGGCGTTTTCCGCAGCAGTTGTCGATTGACTTTTGAAGTTCACAACTCTCTTTTTGAACATTAGTGATAGTAGCAAACATAATAATATCTTTCAATGGATACCAAAGCATTTAGCTTTAATTCCAATGCAAAGTACGCGGTCGGTGGTAAATACACACAAAAAGACGTTGCTAACCCCCTTGTACACCCAACTGTAACAGTTAGACCGGACAGTGGCTTTGCCACCAATTTCCCTAACATCTTTGAACAATATAGGCTGCCCAAGATTACTACAATGGAGGCCGTGAACGGGTGGAAAGCAACACCGATGCAATTTTGGCAGAATCAGCTCAACTTCGCCGTATGGTGTGCAACAGCCGCATGTGGGGTTTCCTCTCAGAACCATCTGGTCGCGGAGGATCCCTTCTTGAGGGCCGTTTATAACTTTCATGTGTATTATACTATTAGGAGGATTCTCAAAGACGCGGACTGGAGACAGAAAGAATTATAGTACACTTTCGGTTTAGTTGACGTTTACATAACGGGTATGGGGTTTGTGAAGCCCCCAAAGGATCCACCACCACCAATAAAACCAAAGAATACCGACTTCGTGCCACCAGTACCATGGTCTTTCAAATCGGCCCACGTTGATTTCATTCAGCAACCTGCGTGGGTAAATACCGCGTGGGGATCATTTATTTTAGATAAAAACACTGGATTTACTCAGGCCGGTGTTACCCGCCTCAACGACTCCATTCGCACATACGTCTGGGCCATCCTCGGCGCACAGAAGCAAACTCGCAGTTCTATAATAGGAGTCGGAACGGCCTTTGACGCGCAAAAACAGTTCTTGGCACTTGTCGAGGACGCCATCTCAGCTAAGGTGGACCTGGAGAAGGCGATCCAGAATTATCAAGACGTTTTGCAGAATGCCAGCACCCCAGTTGACTATGTATTTGGAATAGGTCTTTATTTGGCGCCGAGCAATATGATACTACGAGACGACCCGGTTGACGGTTACAATAATCAGATCGTAATCGCCACCGTCAATCAAAAAATCGGCCGCAACGGGAACGTGAACGCGGATATCATCAAGCGCACCCCCAAGAGGCCCGGGTTCATTCAATCTCGATTGGGAGTCCAATCCCCCAGGATTGGTGTTGGAAATTCAAATAAATTTGAAAAAGATTTCATAAAACCGCAAGCACCTCCCTCAACTCCGTTGAACCCAGTACTCCCAATCCAACCATCAAGTTCCACCAATCGCAGAATTCGTGAAATTGGAACAGGAGAGGGAACTAGTGTCACAACCCACGAGGAGGAGAAATTAGGGCTCGTCGTCGCCCTCATGGCGATAGGACTACTAGCGCTTTGGTTTTAGGAACTCTCGGGCGAAGAATAGTAGGAGACCGGCGATTGCCACGATTAGAGCCCAAGTATTTTTGGTGAGCCATCCGGCTGTTTTTGATAATATAGATAGCAAGTAAGAAACGATACTTCCGATCAGTCCAGGTAGTGCGGCAGCCGCCTTTTCGGCTAATTTAGCCAGGAGACTGGCGAGGCTTTTAGTTGTTTGTTTACTCACTCCTTGGCTCCACCGGATGGCGCGGGTGCTGGTGCGGGTGCTGGCGCGGGTGGTGGCAGAGTGCGAAGACGTGTGTCACCGTGTGTCGTCTCCTCGTGCAGGACCCTCGAGATTGTTTCGCGGATCCGACTTATTTGTGTGCGGAGAGCCTCACGGCAAGCCGATGCAGCCTGCAAGCGAGCTTCTCTTTCGTCCCGCAACGACTGCAGGCGTTCGGTGATCCGCTCGGTAGATTCTATATCGTCACGGGCGAGGAGACTTTTTCTTTCTTCTAGCTCGATATGTTCATCCGGCACCGTGAGTTTGGGTAGGGTAAGGACCGTTTGCAGAGCCTTATCGAGTCCCCGGAGTTCGCGAAGAGGTAAGTCATCGTTCGACCCTTGGTCGAGGTTGAGTATTTCGTTTCGCTGAACGTGGTCTCCATCGTGTTAATAGTGTCGGTGGCTACTTGAGGGACCTCGCTGAGCTCGATCGTTTCTATCGCGGCGGCCGTCTTCGCCATCGTTTCGTCGGAAGACTGTAGGGCCTCTACAGCGCGGGTTGGCATAATTATTTTACCACGCTTCCAATCTGGGAATTTCGAGTTCGTTCCTTATGATTTGGCCACCGCCCGGGTTTCCGGCAATGGTACTCAGCGCTAGGGGTTTACCGGTCCTCGTGTTGACTATTGGGAGATTTGATGCTGCTTTTAGTCGCAATCTACCGTTCAGATCAAATTTGGACTTGGAGTAGTCGCGACCGACAGATGGGACCAGACATTTTTCTGCCAAATTGTTGTAGTAGTCGTTTACAGCTCCCTCGAGTAATTCCCGACTTTGACTTGTGGTAGCGCCACCTATTTCCCCGCCGAGTGGATTCCCGATCGCGTCTATGAAGGGTGTTTCGTCATCGATGTCATCATCGATGTCATCATCATCGATGTAATCGTCTCTACCGATTTCATCAATGTCAATATCGTAATCAGCCATCTTTATAATTATGTATTAAAGACAAAACCATACGGGTTTAATAGAGTAACTTAGTTTCACTAAATTATGTCTTCGAGTCAATACGGTCGCAAACTCAATCCATACCGCAGACTGCGTGAGCCCCTCGGGGCGAAAGGTGTCAGACAGAGCGTCGTTATTACAAACAACTCATCGACGATCGACCAGAACCAGCAGCTCTTATTCAGCTTCCCCAACCTCGGAGCTAGCGACGTCATTGTGCCGGGGACTGTTCGCCTCGCTTTCACTATTACGCTGACGTCGACGGACGCGGACCGAACCGTCGTTCAGAACCTGGGTCGCGCCATCGTCAAGAAGACCATGATAAAGATTTCTGGTAATGAGGTGATTTCGATCGATGACAGCGACGTTTACCATTGTTATCAGGACCTGTGGAAGACGGCGCAAGAGCGCGAAAATGCGGCCTATCAGGGTATTGAAACCAGCAAAAATAAGAACGTAACCAAACTTAGAATCGGGGCTGGAAACAAGGCAGATAACAACGCGAGTGACAACGCGATCGCGGCCGCTTACGGCAACCGCTTCTACATCCCGCTCGACTTTGAGTTGCTGGAGAGTCACATGCCCTACTATCAGAGTGCTTTGGCGGACCGCCTCGAATACGAACTAACATTCAATGACTACGGCCGAGCTCTCATAGCCACCGACATGGTATCGATGTATACGATCGACAATATTTCGCTGGAGTACGACACGGTCACGATGCCCGAACTCGCGCGATTAATCAGATCCCAGTATGCCGGGCGCGTTGCCATACTTTACGACCGAGTTCTTCGTCACCGCAAGATGACGAAAGACAAAAGCGACACATGGTGGAATATTAATGTCAACGTACCCGCCCGCTCGATGAAAGGTATACTGATGTTGTTCGAGGAGGGTCGGTTCGCGCTCGGGGCTAGAAAAACCGACAAATTCTATAACCCCAAAATCACAAAGGTATAGGTGACGATTGAGGGAGTCCCCAATCAACTCTACAGCGCGGGTCTTCGCGCACACCAGCATTGGGATGAAGTCAGAAAGCAGTTTGCTGCCGGCTCTAAGCGCTCCCCGGAGGTTGCAGCGGTTGCCAAAGACCTGCAGCTCTCGGACGTCTCCCTCGCGGAGTTCCTGACTACCAAATACGCGTTATGGCTAGACATGCGAGCCAGCGACGACGACCAAATGCACGGTAGTGGACGCCAAGTTGAGAACGCTAGCGAGGGTGTGACGATCCAGATAACCAAAGAGGCAGATGGAGATGGGCCATTGAACGTGTACTTATATATAATTACAGACGCACAACTCAACATCGAAGATAGTCGATACGTCTCAGCACTCTACTAAATCTAACGATTTATTAATAAAAAATCAATCTAACCCAATTACAATTGGTGTTTGTGATGCCCACTCTGCCATAATATGTGGGCAGACAGGATGTGGAAAAACTGTTTTCATCCTCGACTGGCTCGAGGGGTCCTACCGCGATGCCTTTCGTCACATTGTGATCCTATGTCCCACTGTGTGGCACAACGAGACTTATCAGCGGCGCCCGTGGATATGGACCGACCCTGAGGTATACGTTATTGACCCCGGCGACAGGCTTCTCGATTGGCTGCGTGGTTTATACCAAAGATTCCAGGCGGCGATGACCAAAAAGAAGGACATGCTCTCCGAGCTCGCATTTTCTGGCCGCCATGCGAAGCAAAGCGTATGGATCTCCACTCAAAAGTACAATGCCGTCCTCAAGGATCTGCGCGAGCAAACGAAATGGGTCGCCCTCTTCCACTGCAAGGACCGAGACGACTGTCTTCGAGAGAACGACGTTATCCCAACGCACGAGGAGCGCCTGGAGGTTCGACAGATGCTTTCGGAAACTAAGCACGCCAAATTTCTGCTAAAGACTGATCAACCAACTGCTTATAAAGTTATCAATTTATTTATTACAAAGTAATAAGCAATTGCAATGCTTAGCAATGCTGAACAAATGCTTAACAATTGTTGAACAAATGCTGAACAATGGTCAACAATGTTAACAATTTGGTGCTCCGCTGCGAGCTTTGTTGCGAGCATAACGGTGATCATAAGTATTGGGTGGTGCGCTTGGCAATATGTTAAACTTGTAGGAATAGCAATGCTTACGATAAACACAATGAACTGCGACGAACTTCTCGATCAGCTAATGGAAGAAACCTCAACTCCGACTGCCGACACGGTATCTTTCCTGAAAGATAATGAAACATCAACTCCGACAGATGGAACACCTGCCGTTACGAATGAAAATGAAAACGCGGCGAGACGCGAGCGGCTAGCTGCGCTGGTTGCTGGAGGACAATCGGAGAATTATCTCGGTAGGCGTCTCTCAGTTTGTCAGGTGTATAAGATGTCAGATGCGGAGATTGATAAAATGTATGCGCGATACGAATCTAGGTTAGGTGCGGAGATGACAAAAACTCTTGGATCAGCGGCTATTCATTTGTACGCTACCGCTGTTAGTATACTTCTCCCTATACCAAACACCGCGGGGTTGATTCGCGATCTAGAGACTGACCTTTTATAGGACACACTCTTAGAACAGCTTGCTGCTCAATTTATCACAAGTTTGGAATGTACTTAGCTCCGCTGACAACATATATGCCCACGAACTATAAGCTACGAAAATGATGACACAAGACACACCTGCGAGAGTGGCGGAACCACACTCAACACTGTTGAACCCGAGCACGTTGGAGGTTCAATCGGAGCAATCGGGGATTGCTGCAGCTCCACAGGAGCCCTCAACACCCAATCGAGATTGGACGAATCCGGTTGCACGACATAAAAACCCAAACAGACAGGCAGCTGGGCGGGCGGCGGCTGCCACCCGAAAAGTTAAACAAGATAAATACTCGCCGAGCTTCGAGAGGCCAAACAGTCGTTGCAATCCCCGATTGCTATTAAAACAGTAAAACACCCGATGACATCTGTTTCTCTGCTACTCTGCTACTCCTTACATAAAAATCATCCCGTGGGTTGTTGGTGGTGGTCTGGCAGTTGTGGGCAACCTGTGTGCGCTGAAATACCCCCTATTGCATAGAAAACAACCCCCATCAATTCACGAATTGGAGGTGCAATCCCGGATTGCTGCGGTTCCAAAAACAGTTACGAAACACCAATCGCAATTGGATGCACCCCATTTAAACATTGATCGCGATCCCTTTTATATGCAATAATTATAGTTATCAACAATGACTGAAAACGCTGGTAAAATGACAGTGAATGCGCTTTATAACGGCGTGGTGATATCAGGTCTCAGTATCGGATGGGCTCGACTATTTAAGATGGCCTTCGGACATCCCTCTCCCAAATTGGACTTTACTGTGAAAGACGTAGTAAACGTGACCTTCAATGTAGCGGCCGCAATTTCGACCCAAGATTATCTAATTAAAGCTGGAATTCTACCCGCTAATATATGGAAATAATGGCTTCGATCGGAATAATGATAGGTGGTGCGCTTGTAAACGCATTGGCGTTCAGCGGTAGCAACTTTCTATTCTCGAAAATGAGAAGATCGAACGTTGATGAGGAGCGCAAGCGTCACGATTTAGCTGTAGAACAACTCAATAGCGCAAAGGAAGCATGGTCGAAAAAACGAACCGCCCATCTGGACTGGGTCAACGAAGAGCTTCGCCGCGAGAATCACGCCGCGCAAACTTTCCAGAACGTTGAAGAAGCCAACCGCGAGTACGCGCTGGCATATCCACAGAAAAGTCTTGCGCCACTGGATCCCGAGCCCCAATTTTCAGATTTCTATGTACCGCCAGAGGCCCAAAAAGACCGCGAGATCGCGTTTATCGTCGTGGGAATGGGTGTGGTGGGTATCGTCGGCTACTATATCCAATCGAGATTGAAATAATTATTTTAATTTTTTTTTTTTAAATATACAGGCTACGCTCGTTTACTCAAAGTCGCTTACGTCGAAATCACCGGTTACGTCGAATTACTAGCACGGTCCCGTTTAAAATCCTATGATTTTCCATACAGCTAAGTTCGGTTAAGTCAAATTTCGATAACTCAAATTTTCCGTTTATTCGAAGGTATATTTAGGTCCCGAAAACGTAAATCTTCTGTATTTCACACTCGTTAAGTCGAAATGTCAATTTGCGGAGGTAAGTAGAAATTTGTCACCTGCAGTTTACCTGATCAAAGTCGGGTATTCAGACCGTAGTTAAAGGTGTTTGCGTTGACACTGATTAAACAGGACTCCCGAAATGACCGTCGGTGATCATTAAGTGGTGAGCAATAAATGGCAACTATTTTATGGACCGATTTGTTAGTAAAGTGCACCTTTCCCGCGTACATAACAGACAATCAGACATGACAAGTTTTTTACGTGAAGTGGACGTCGCAGATGGGGATCGATTGTGATATTATTCTAACTGTATTTACTGTGTACATGTATGTGACGTTTTGTGTTTAATTTAAAACTGTAATTACATACAGTGCAACAATCGAAACTGGTGTGGATTCAAGTGTTTAAATATGATTCGTCTTAGAAACAGCATTTAACATGTATCCATGTACATTTAATTGCTAAAATAAATCATATTTACTACTCAAGGCTACATCAGCAAGTAATCATTTGGTTCTAACTGTCAATAAAATAGTTTGTTGTCCGACAGGTTGCGTACTACGGATACGTCAAACTACGGTTAACTCGAAGTATTTTTTTATCTCCCTTCGAATTCGAGTAAGTGCGTGTGGCCTGTATATATATATATAACGATGTTAGTTGACGAACTTTATTTTGCTATGATCGATGTAGGCTACACTGCCCTTAAACACCGTATAGCTGGTGCAAAGGGTATCATTCGTCTGGCCCGAGATTCTCTCGAGACGTGGCGCGAGGGCGAAAAAGCGGCCACCCTTTTCGCAAAGCGGATGTTAGATTCCTCCTAGTTAGATTCCTCCGATTTAGATTTTCCCAAGTTCCTTCAGAACTTAACCCCCAATCGCAATTGTACTTCCAACAAAGGTTTATTATTAACGACGCAGTTACCGGACGATCTGGCGAGGGCATGTTGGAGATTGTCCGATCTATTAGAATACATCGCATACGATGGACACACGCAAACTTGATACCAAACTATCGGTTCGCCTAACGCGCAAGCTAGCGAACACATACTACAGCCCCCGCGGCTACTGGATGTTTCCGAAAACGCTGTCAAGGAATGGCTCAAAGAGCAGGCCATCTGGCAGATCTATTTACCCGCGCCTCGCAGTATTCCGCGGCCGAAATTCGACGTGCCGGTGCCTAACCAAGTTCACCAAGCGGATCTCCTGTTTCTCCCTCACGATCGCGTCGTTCGCAAAACGTACAAGTACGCACTGACATTCGTTGACGTAGCGAGTCGTTATAAGGGGGCTGAGCCACTGGCCACTAAAGAGTCTAAGGAGGTGGCTGAGGCTCTTTCCCGAATATATAAGAGGAGTCCTCTCAAATGGTCGAATCTTCTCCAGGTCGATCCCGGCTGCGAGTTCATGGGCGCGGTCTCTCGTCTATTTTCTAAGCACAAAGTTTCTATCAGACGCGGCCGCGTCAACATCCACCGAGACCAGGGGATCGTGGAGCGGTTCAATCGAATCCTGGCTGAGAGACTGTTCGGTCACCAATATGCCAAAGAGCTTGTAGACACTCATACGCGATCGACCGAGTGGGTGGCCAGACTACATCCGTGGTCTCCGCACTGAACGGCGAGGTGACCAGATTGATCGGTAAGAAGCCCGTAGATGCCATCAAGGCAAAAAAGGTGACGAGCAAGCCCTCTGGCGCGGACGACCCTTTGGTTTAGCGGAGCAACGACTTCCATCGGATGTTGCCGTCCGGTACCTATATCAACCGGGAGAGCTCGAAGATGGACGGCGCCGCGCTACTGATCCCGTGTGGTCTCTGAATGTATATCATCTGGATCGATCTATTACCAAACCCGATGAGCCCGTGCTCAATTACTTGGATGGTGGTCCATCTCGCGGTTTTGTTCGCGATGAACTTCTTGCGGTGCCTTCTGGCACCCAGCTACTCCCGGATCGTCAGAGTCTTTAGATTCATTTATTAAAGAGGTTCTGTATGTATTCCGTCTGGTAACACACGTCTTTTATCGTAGTACGCCGAGAGTCCTAATTTTTGTTGACAGTACGTTTTCATAACGCCGTCTCTCATTTTGAATCCTCTATTTTGTGCTACATCTATAATGTGTTTTCCATCTTCTGTAGTTTCACTTAGTACTCGTTTATATCTATCCCAATTTAAATTTTTAGTTCTCTTGGGACATTCCTTTCGCAGTTTTTTAGTTTTTAATTAACAAATTAATGGGATTAAAATTTTCTATGAAATAATACTTACTAGATAACGCTATCGCCCTATCTCCGCTAAATTCAATTTTGAAAAGTCCGGGCTCTCTTTCACTCCATTTATCCCAAGCCAACCATTTCTTTTTTTATTTTTCAAACTCGTCTAGTAAGTTAGGTCTATTCAATTCCTCTATTGTTTTTCCACTAACTCCTATATACATACTATCCGTATCCATCTGTATTAATTCAAAGTCTTCTCTTTTTATGTATTTGTCTAGAAATTCGTAGTAAAATTCCAACATTCTCAATTTAGCTAGTTGATAAATCGCTATTCCACAATGGAATGATCTCTTTACCGCACACCTGGGTTTTCTTGAAGATATTTCGTACGCATCTCCTATCTCTTCTCATATCTTGTAAATACGATCGATGGGCCTCCGACTAGTGCACCTTTCATCATTTCGTATGTTTCTTCTTTTGGTGCGTATAGTGCATCCCGCGTATGTGCATGTACATCAGCCGCACTGGTGGTTGGTGGTTTAATGGTTCCTCTCAATAAATATTATATAGCTACTCCAGGTAGTGTTACCGTATTTTTGAAAATATCCACACCTCTGTGTTTATAAAATTCACACATTTTCCCCACCGCTTCTAGGAACCGTGCTACATCTAAATCGTTGTAATATGTCAACCAATCTCTGAAAGTTTTCATATTATTTTCTTCGAAAATTCTACGACATTTGCTTAATTCTGTTTCATCTATTAACATTTTCCCAGATAGTTTGGAATACCAATTCTCTATATCCGGTAGTCCTGGGTAATCCAGTTTGTCTGGAGAATCGAACCACTCGTAAGTAAAGAAAGATTTCTGTCCTTTGCATTCGTAGGCTTTTATCCAACTATCGTAGCTTACACCAGGTCCTAGATAAAGTATTACATCAAGAAATCTAAACTCTGGAGTAAATAGAAATATTGTTGCGTTTGCACGTTTTCCGACCATTACTTTCTTTGTTGTTGATGCCAGTTCGCCTACTAGATATTTCTTTATTAAGTTTATATCGTACTTACTGCTGTTAAAACCTATAACCGGTACTTGATATATCCACTGTTCGATCTTGGCGATTTGGTTTTTACGTAAATGTTCTGTATTAAACCCATATCTTGACGATACTTCTTCTCTTATAGCTTTTCCCCTGACTTTCAAATCTTCTACGAATGTTTCTATAAGTTTTGCGGGATCTTTATCACAAATATGAGTTACTCTTCCTGATAAATTATCTCCTATACTAACACTTACCGGAACGTGCTCAGCTTCGTACTCTAGATTATTACCGAGAGTTTCAAATTCTTGGTTGAGATACGACTCAAAATCGTACACTATCTGATATGGATAAAGAGTAGTGTCGCAACCGATCTTTAGGTCTTTACCCGTTCTTTGGAATTCGCATTCCCACATAACTACTAGGTTGAATTCTTTGCTTCTAATAAATTTATCTCTTCTCATAGTGGATGCGCGTTCTTCTTTGCTATGCTTTGCATGAATCTCGCATCCGTGCCAGTAACAGCCGTGATATTGATATACTGTATTGTTTTCTTGACAGTATCCATCTACTGGAGCTCCTAAAATCCATCTTTCACCCCCATGTCCACACTGTTCGTGATGAATGTGAATTCCCTCCTGCTTTTCCACAGAGTACATCCAATCGATCGCTCCGTAACTGTTAAAACCTTTTGGGTAGAACGCTTTCTCGAACGATGAACGCGGGCACTCTAAATAATTACCGTCACATACTATTTTTGTCTCACCTTTCATACATTTTGGTCCGTGTCTCTTCATATTACTCGCTTTCGTGAATATATGTTTGCAATTATCGCAGGCGTAAATTTTAGATAGGTTTTTAAGGTTTTTTATCAGAAATGCGTGATTATTAAACAGTTCTATTGTCATTGGTTTATTACCTATTGCGTTATATTGTGCTGGTACCTTTTTCAACCACCATACACCACCTTGTGTCGGTTGATATACTCCTATACCGATTTTAAAAAACTCTTCAACCTTTTTCAGATCTGAAAAAGGAATTGGTGAAACCACATTACTACCGAAATATTGCTTACTAAGTTCTTTCGCTTTTTCTGTACATCTGTCGGGTCTTTTCCCTGTTGTGTGCATCGCTAAACATCTGAACAGACAAAGGTCGTCATTATACTTATCTAAAGAATACATACCTTTTTTATTCTTCAACCATTCTGGAAGTTCTCCTCCTGCTGCTTCTTTGGATTGTAGTCCCAAATCTATTCCCCTATTGCCCTGTATTAGCTTTACAAAAACCTCTACCCATCTTACAAACTTCCACTTTGTATTTGGTCTGTCTATTTTATCGGACATTATTCGTGTTTGCTCCTTATCTGACAGCCATTTTTTAAATGTTTTCATTGATGATAGTGGTTCGCTACCACCGAGATTATTGTGCATTATTATAGTTATAGGTTTTCCATTTTTAGTTTCCTCCATATGTTCTAGCTTGTAAGAATATGAATATCTCAAATAAAAATTGGTTGTTAGATACGGAGCGAGTTTATCGGACACGCGTTCAGACTCGTTAATGTCAATGTTTTTACGAAAGGATAATGTAACTACCCGTCTTCCCTTTTCTACCGCCACTATCGCGCGAACGATATATTTTTTCTTATTATTTGGTATTGGGTCATCTGTGCGTCTGGAATTGGTGCTTGAAGGTTTTATTACACTAGCCCTTAACCCCGCAATACTTTCTTTTTGAATTCTGTTACCAACTTCTTCTGCTAGTGAGAGGTCTTTAAAGGATCCTCGTTTGTGGGCGTGGGTAAATCGCTTCATAAACGCCTCATTCTTTGTGGTGTTTATCAGCTTTGTCAACCCCCTAACTCTCAACTGTTTACTATAAGTAATCCCTAGAGATTCGGCTTCTCTTCTCAAACTTTCTATTTCTGCTGTAGTTTCTGGCGTTATCATATTTTCTGTATATATTTTTGTTATAGCCTATGAAATTTATCTGTTCAATTGGACGTGAACAATTTACATCATGTTTTTTTTACGTCCAATTGAACAGAAACATATACATATATAATGGAGTGTGTGAATTGTTGTAAGACTTTTGTGTGTAAAGACTATCTACGAAGGCATCTATCGAGACGTAGAAAATTTCCTTGTGTCACCCCACAATTTCAATGCCCCAGATGCCCTTGTAAATTCGTTAGTGCCCAAACTCTTTGTAGACATAAGGAACTGCGCTGTCAGGTGGCTAAAGGTGAACGTGGTAGACTAATTGGGACTACAATACCACCACCAACTTTTAGTTGGTGGTATCATTTTGACTCCCTCTTTTCAAAATTATTTTCTCAAAAAATTCATAAATTTGCTGTCGGGAGACAATTTCCTCGTTAACCAATTTTTGGGTTTTTCTTTTTGGGGTGGTGGGGGTAGTGTAGAGGGGTGAAAATGATACCAACGTAGGTGGTATCATTTTGACTCCCTATATACTACTCCCGCTGATCCTAAGGTCAAGGTCAAATACTTAGTCTGTTTACAAAACTTAACATCAGAGAAATATTGTTATAACTTCTATTTCCTTAATCTGAAATGCTTAATATTTCACACATGAATTCTTGTAAGACTCTACTACCATGCTGTGCCAAATCCACGACCGTCCCACCCCCGATGATCCCAAGGTCAAGGTCAAATACTTAGTCTGTTTACAAAACATAACATCAGAGAAATATTGTTATAACTTCTATTTCCTTCATCTAAAATGCTTAATATTTCACAAATGCATTCCTGTAAGGCTCTACTACCATACTGTGCCAAATCCACGACCGTCCCACCCCCGCTGATCCCAAGGGCAAAGTCAAATACTTAGTCTGTTTACAAAACTTAACATCAGAGAAATATTGTTATAACTTCTATTTCCCTCATCTAAAATGCTTAATATGTCACACATGAATTCCTGTAAGGCTCTACTATCATGCTGTGCCAAATCCACCGCCATCCAATCCCCGCTGATCCCAAGTTCAAGGTCAAATACTTAGTCTGTTTACAAAACTTAAAATCAGAGAAATATGTTATAGCTTCTATTTCCTTCATCTAAAATGCTAAATATTTCACACATGCATTCCTGTAAAGCTCTACTACCATGCTGTGCCAAATACACGACGTCCAACCCCCGCTGATCCCAAGGTCAAGGTCAAATACTTTGTCTCTTTACTAAACTTAACTTCACAGAAATAAGGCATAACTTCTATTTCCTTCATTTAACATTCTTAATATTTCACTCGTGCATTCCTCTAAGGTTGTACTATCATGCTGTGACATATCTACGATCGTCCAACCTCCGCTGATCCCAAGGTCAAGGTCGCACATACTTAGTCTCTTTACAAAACGTAACATCAGAGAAATATGTTATAACTTCTATTTCCTTCATCTCAAATGCTTAATATGTCACACATGCATTCCTGTAAGGCTCTACTACCATGCTGTGCCAAATCCACGACCGTCCCACCCCCGCTGATCCCAAGGTCAAGGTCGAATACTTAGTCTGTTTACAAAACTTTACATCAGAGAAATATTGTTATAACTTCTATTTCCTTCATCTAAAATGCTTAATATTTCACATATGCATTCCTGTAAGGCTCTGTTGTTCTTTTCAGTCGCTTATCTTTCGGCCATTAGTACTACAAGAAATGCTATCATAACAGACAATCCCGATAGGCATAGCAAACAGAATACAACGTTTATCCTGTTTAGTCTACTCTAGATTACCAACCAGGTTGTAATATTAGCGAAAATCGTGTAGTATGTCCATTTGTCGTATACGGTTGAAATGAATAGCGATAAGATGTATTAAATGAGTATGTGCATACTTCCAAAGTGTAATAAAAAAGAGTTACATATCAAACATAACATCTCAAGTTGTGTTGCCATCAATTAGTGAAAGGGAACACAATATCGGGAAAATCTGCACCCATCTATACATATGCATTTAGCAATATCTTTCCCGCCCGTTCGGGGGTGGGCGGGGGGAGGGGGTGGACACACTCGTGATTTAGTTTCCCTCATTGCCACAGGGCTGTTGCAGCGTTTTCTTATAGATCAGGCAGTACGGGCTGACTCTGAGACATCTAATATCCCTACCTGGTATTATTTGCTGTCTAATTCCTGTCTCTGTGTTTTGTATGTGCTTTCAAATTAGTATAACCTCCATCCACACTGTGCCGAAAGTACGTCACTGCTATATGTACGTACTTTATTAACAATGCCAATATTAGTTGTTTGTGGAAATTAACACCAGCGACTGTCCTCATTCCAGTCCGCATTTATGAAATTCTTTTTGTATTGATCAAACTTTACACGGTGGGCAATTACGTGGTCTGTGGATTTGGTTTTGCGTAATGGTAGCGCCCATAAGTTGTGAGGTAAATCTTAATTGTCATCAACACGACTGCGGCTTCTTACTTTTAATGATGACCACGATCTAGCCGTTAACATTACCGGTCCTACAATCGGATGAACGTATTTTGCATTTGAAAGTCGTGAATTTTCTCCACAGAGTCTTCAGACTAACTACAAAAGTAATGTTGCTAAGTTTGATTTTGTCAGATTTGTAGTTGTACTCGGCTGGAACATGATTACCCTTTAAAGGAAGAAACCACAATCGTAATTATGACTAATATGGGCGCCGCCACTACACACAATAATTGACCATGTGATTCGTAACTTTAGTTACAAATTTTCTCAAAGTAGCGAAGGAACGGGCTGGCACAGTATATGTCTCTGGTGTTTCCTTTCACTGCATACACTGTCGTTGTAAATCACCGTTCATAATACATTTACAATTATTAACTACTAGCATAAATAAGCATTTGTTTTTGGGTTTATTTGTTGCAGAGCATGCCTTATTTTGTGGAGCCCACTCTACCACATGATACAGTGTTGGTGTGTGAAGCACAACACGCGTGTCATATAAAAACCTACTTCACCAACGGAGACCAGTTTTGCTTTCCAGGTGAATGGTAAGTGAGCATTGTATTTCCATCAGAGAACTCGCTTTGCATCGATGCACTGGTACACTAGTATACATAAATTGGAGCACTGACTTAAAACATAATGCCATTTCCGGCATTGACATTGATGCAATGTGAATACACCAGTAAATCAATGATATTGCATCTGCTTATTATAATTTTATTTCCAGCCCAATATTAACGGAAACGCAGCATGTGGGAGAACTTCACATGTTCCCAGTAGAACCAAAGACAGGGACATGTGCTAGAGATATGTCGTATATTCCTCCGTCAGCTAAAACTGGACACATCACCCGTGTATGTCTACAGCTGTCTTTGCCAGGGTATGTTAGTTTCATACATGTATAAACGCCAGCTTGCGGTCGGCGGGATGTAGTCGCCTCTTTTGGCGTTCGTCTATGCGTCCGTGCGTCCGACATTTGCGTTAACGTTTTTAAGTACACAATATCTCCTTTACGATTGACTTGAAACTTCACATACTTCTGTATCACCATCCATAGTTTCAATCCATAGACTATCCATACGGTACACATGCCCACGGTCAAGGTCAAATTACTTGATCAAATTCCAACATGTTTGCGTTCCGCTGATTCAAGTATAATATACTATCAGACCATGTTATAAATAGATGAGATATTTTGGTCATGTGATTTCGTTATGCACGTACCATTAAGGAAATGTTTTGAAATATAATTAGGTTTCGTTGTAAAATTGTATGTTACTATCTCACATTTAGAAAGAAGTTCCAATATATACACTAGTGAATACATGGGGAACCAGCAATTTCGAGAACTAATTTCAATGAAAACTAGTCTAAGAGTTAAGCCAAACACGAACACTAGCATACTGAGAAAAACTAGAAAAGTCCCTCCATATTCAAGTAAAGATTGTTGGAAATCTATAAGGTTGGTGGTACTAAAACATATACAGAAAATAAAGTTCATTCATGTATGGATCCATGCAACGTCCGTTGACAAAATTGTGCTGCGATGAAAAGTTTTAGAGTGAGATCATGGCGATGTCGGAATGGGCCAACATAAAAATATCTGAAGAAAAAAAGTGCGCTGTATTCAGTATAGTTAATATCGTATATGACCACAATTTTGTACGAATACACGACATTATTCTACGGCGCATGGATGAGATGTAGCACATAATTAGTGCGTTGGACATATTCCTCCATTCCTGCTGTAAGGCCTGTGTCAGATCTCGAATCTTGTGAATTTTGTGGTTGGCTCTCGCAGTAGTATATAGGGATTCAAAATGATACCACCTACCGTGATATCATTTATAACCCTCTATAATACCCCCACCACCCCCGAAAAAATCAAAAAATTGGTTAACGAGGAAATAGTCCCCCACCACCCCCGAAAATCCAAAATTGGTTGTGAAAAAAAACGTAATGTAATTTTCACAGCAAATTTAGAAAAGAGGAGTAGTAGTAAGGGAGTCAAAATGATACCACCTACCGTGGTATCGTTTATAACCCTCTATAATACCCCCACCACCCCCGAAATCAAAAAAGTGGTTAACGATGGAAAATTGGGTCTCCCGACAGCAAATTTATGAATTTTTTGGAGAAAATAATTTTGAGAAGAGGGAGTCCCAATTATATTGGTAATTGACTTTTGAAAAAAGTCGAAATCATTCATGTAAGTACAATAGTTTATATTCCTCATTTTTCTTCTCCGATATAGCTAATATTTCGCAGATCAGCAACTAATTCTACCAGCTCTATCTACCACGTTCACCTTTAGCCACCTGACAGCGTAGTTTGCTATGCCTACAAAGAGTTTGGGCACTAACGAATTTACAAGGGCATCTGGGGCATTGAAATTGTGGGGGACACAAGGAAATTTTCTACGTCTCGCTAGATGCCTTCGTAGATAGTCTTTACACGTAAACGTCTTACGACAAGTCTCACACTCCATTATATATGTATATAACCTATGAAATTTATCTGTTCAATTGGACGTCAAAAAAACATTATGTAAATTTTTGACGTCCAATTGAACAGATAAATTTTATAGATTATACAAAAGTATATACAAAAGTATAATACAGAAAATATGATAACGCCAGAAACTAGAGCAGAAATAGAAAGTTTGAGAAGAGAAGCCGAATCTCTAGGGATTACTTATAGTACACGGTTGAGAGTTAGGAGGTTGACAAAGCTGATAAATGCCACAAAGAATGAGGCGTTTATGAAGCGGTTTACCCGCGCCTATAAAAGAGGGGCATTTACAAACCTCTCACTAGCGGATGAAGTTGGTAACAGAATTCAAAAAGAAAGTATTGCGGAGTTAAGGGCTAGTGTAATAAAACCTTCAAGCACCAATAATTTGTCCCAAATTAGACACACAGGTGGCCCAATACAAAATAATAAGAAAAAATCTCTCGTTCGCGCGATAGTGGAAAAAGGTGAAGAAATATGGGGGCACACGATGAAACATTGGAAAAGGTAGAAAATGGAAGACGTGTAGTTACATTATCCTTTCGTAAAAACATTAACATTAACGAGTCTGAACGCATGTCCGAGAAACTCGCTCCGTATCTAACAACCAATTTTTATTTATTTGAGATATTCATATTCTTACAAGCTAGAACATATGGAGGAAATTAAAAATGGAAAACCTGTAACTATAATAATGCACAAAAATCTCGGTGGTAGCGAACCACTATCATCAATGAAAACCGTTAAAAAATGGCTGTCAGATAAGGAGCAAACACGAATAATGTCCGATAAAATAGACAGACCGAATACAAAGTGGAAGTTTGTAAGATGGGTAGAGGTTTTCGTAAAGCTAATACAGGGTAGTAGGGGAAAATATTTGGACTACAATCCAAAGAAGCGGCAGGAGGAGAACTTCCAGAATGGCTGAAGAATAAAAAGGTATGTATTCTTTAGATAAGTATAATGACGACCTTGTCTGTTCAGGTGTCTAGCTATGCATATGACAGATAAAACACCCGACAGATGTACAGAAAAGGCGAAAGAACTTAGTAAGCAATATTTTGGTAGTAATGTGGTTTCACCAATTCCTTTTTCAGATCTGAAAAAGGTTGAAGAGTTTTTAAAATCGGTATAGAAGTATATCAACCCACCCAATGTAACGTATGGTGGTTGAAAAAGGTACCAGCGCACTATAAGGCAATAGGTAATAAACCAATGACAATAGGACGTTTTAATAATCACGCATTTCTAATAAAAAACCTTAAAAACCTATCTAAAATTTACGCCTGCGATAATTGCAAGCAGAAATTCACGAAAGCGAGTAATATGAAGAGACACGGACCAAAATGTATGAAAGGTGAGACAAAAGTAGTATGTGATGGAATTATTTCGAGCGCCCGCGTTCGTCGTTCGAGAAAGCGTTCTACCCAAAAGTTCTAACAGTTATGGGGCGATCGATTGGATGT
>CM055269.1:31469972-31591480 GCA_029237695.1 Conchocele bisecta | reverse complement strand
TATTCTATTTATCAGGTAACGTTTTATATGCTCGAAAATGACATTAGATGACGTCGTATTCTAACAGCAGATCTAACCTTGTGAAACAAATGGTATTGGATCTGTGTCTACTAGTTGCGAAGTTAGTGTTCGCAACTATGTGTCTACATGCATTATTTTACAGTATACACCATCTTAGTATCCATGGTATCTACACAAATCTATGGTTTCCTCAAATGGCCCAATACACACATTCTGTTTATCAAACACAGACAGCAGTCAGAACACAGGCCACAGCGCGTGTATTATTGATTTAACTGGGGCAGATGTACCTTGCGATACACAATAAATGACGTCAGTACTCGCGGGAGATCTACATGTACATGAATTATGTGTACAATTATAACGCAAATGAGTTTAAATACGAATGGGTTTGTCAACGTTTGACTGTTTGGAGATAGTTGAAGCAAAATGGCAGTGGAGAATGAGAAATGAATCATCGCGAAGAGAAATGAATCATCGACATTGAATGTGTAGATCGGCGACCGTGACCCATTTCTCCAGTGCAGTTTCTGACCAATGGTAGTCCTTCTTACATGCGTGTGCAGAATTGAATTTTGTGACACAGAATTGAATTTTGTTACACAGAATTGACAGAATTGAATTTTGTGACACAGAATTGAATTTTGTGACACAGAATTGAATTTTGTTACACATAATTGAATTTTGTGATACAGAATTGAATTTTGTTACACAGAATTGAATTGTGTGACACAGAATTGAATTTTGTTACACAAAACAAAAGTGAATTTTGTGACACAGAATTGAATTTTGTGACACAGAATTGAGTTTTGTGGCACAAAAGTGAATTTTGTGACACAGAATTGAATTTTGTGGCACAAAAATGAATTTTGTTGACAAAATTGAGCCATGTCCCACTTGGCGCCCCGTAACTGCTGCCTGTTCCGCTTAAATTCGATGGGTCTTTGTCAATTACGAGTCATGGTTTTGAAGAAGGTACTTAAAGTTTGATAATCTTGCGATATCATATGTTACTGTTCTAAAATCGGTGGAGTTTACGTGGAACAGTCTGTAGTTACGTATATGTCATACTGGCCATCGGCATAGTTAAATTAACGTGCATTCATTTAAATATGTAGAAGAATACAGCCAACAAGAGGTATCTGAGAACAGAGTAGCTCGACTATTGACAGCCTCTTAATTATAAAATGGTTTAGCTACGACAGAACACGTTTCATGTAATACGTAGCACAAAGAAAATCACGTGACACCTATATGATGAATGTACGCACCCTGTGTTGTCCACCGCTGATGCACATATAATATGTTTTCCAAGGGCGTCGCTAGTTGGTCGCCAAGTTACAAACACGAACTGTTCATTTGGATCTGTAGCGTGGTTCTGTACTGGTGATATATGTATAACCTCTTCCAGACGGCCGGTCACAGTGAATGCATCGATAGTCCTGTATATCATCAATATAATTAAGGAGACTTAAATACAGAAATGACAGTCATGTCCACAAGCCGTTCCAAAAAATCCGCACAATATATCGTGTGGATAAAACTGCCTCAAAAATTCATAAGTCCCATATCTCACAAACTATGCAAAACAATTCAGTATACCTTTCAATGCTATCCCTTCATGCGATGATCGATGACATATAAAGTTTAAAATCAGATAATTGTAATATTAACTTGTTGACGCCGCTGAAATCCAAAGCATGACTCAAAAATGCAATTGATGGAACTCGGAACTCGGAAAAATGAAAAATTCAACATGTATACTGGCATGTTAACATTCTAAGCACCAGCACATGTGTGTGTCATATACTTGCCAGGATATACAAACTTACCTGTCTATCTGAGTGACTGGCATGCCTTGTTCCGTATTTTTCAGGTAGATCAGTACTGGTGCATTTGCAATTTTGACCACTATACTAAACACTATATACTTTAATGTACATTTCTCACAAATTACTGGATGCATTACCCTGTTATTTGTTTTGTACATATAAAAGTGATTGTAGTTTCCAATAAGGAATTCAAACTGTTAGTTAGTTATCTAATATTTCAGGGTAGGAATTGGCTCGAAGACCTTCCAACCCCGGACGTATGATCACAGAAAATGTGTCACGTCAATGGCCGTTGGTTCGTATTTCTTTCCGAATTTAGTATTAGTTGCAATAGAGTCGAATTTCTTTTTCAAATTGCTACATCTCTGTGACCACTCGCAATATCAACTTGAAACTTCATCTACACATTGATTACCATCCATATATTAACGTAAGCTTTAATAAACAAGTCATTTGACCTTGACCTTGAATACCTGGGCAGCATGGGTAGGGTATACAATGAAAATATGGATGGTGATCAATGTGTATATGAAGTTTCACGTTGATATCGGAAGCGGTCACAGAGATATAGCAATTTGGAAAACTTTAACGTAAAACTCGGACGGCGGACGCCGGACAAAGCGGTAATTATATGCTCCCTCGAAAAAAGATTTTCGGGGAGCATAACAAATATTTAGCAACATTTTGAGGTTTGAATATATATCTGCTTTCTGTAAAATTATGTGGTGGCCCTCTTGAAAATATGTAGAGGGTAAAACATATTTTGTTACGGAAATAATTGCTAAATATACAAGTATATAGAAAAGTATTAACACTTTTGTTTACATGTTTATATCTTACAGAATAATGTATTAGGTGAAACGTGTAGTTTGTCCGGCGTTCATTTTGGATTATTCGAGTTGCTCAGTATATATAATAATATGACTTTTTAAATCAAACGTAGGCGAGTTTACATAACCAACAGTTTATTGTGACGACATTGGCATGTCCGTAGATTTTTAAAATATAGTCGCGGGCAGAGTTTGGCAGAGTTACGTACCCGCAACTACATGTAGTAATTGCGCAATATTTACGTGTTGGTAGGAGCGCGGGCACGGATCTCCACTGACCACACCGTGTCCCCATAGAGGAGGAACTCCTGTCCGTCGTCCGGCGTCGGCGGCACAAACTCCGGCTGGCTGAGGTTCGCCAACACATGCACCAAAAACTGGAACATAAACAATGATACAGTGAGACGTTTTATGTATGAAATTGTTTTTATTGCATAGTTGCGCTTTCACAGTGCAATAGAACAGTGTATTAACCATCATATTGCACTAATTTAATAACTATGCAAATGAGACCGCTGTAGATACAATGTTAGGTGATCAGTACAGATTCACTGTATTATACTGTGTTTATGAAATAAATATAATTAACATTTGTGTTGATTAAATATGATATTTTTACAACTTTCGACGTCATTATCAAGGTTTCTGTAAGTATTTTTCATAAGATATGACACATCTTGGGTACAAAATCACTTGGCTTGTCTCATACCTATATGGTAGTATTGCAATTAGAAAATTAAAAGGCATTGGGGAAATGTCCAAGCAATTCTGGACAATACTAGCATCTGAATTTATCAGGAAACGAGATTTGTATTGGCCGAATACACACTGACTGATAACATATCGCTGATACAAGAATATCGGGGTTACAACAAATTAACTAGATGGCTGCGGCCCGCATGTCGCGTCCGCCGAGGCTTTGCTAGTATACCGAAAAACTTTAACGAAAAACAACAACATTTTAACAAAAATCTTTAACACGGGCGCAATTACGTACGTACGTACGGACGTGCGTCTGTACGCACGCACGCACGCACGCACGCACGCACGTACGGACGTGCGTCTGTACGCAGCACGCACGCACGCACGCACGCACGTACGCCAATGTGCCGACTATATCGCGCTGTCCGCAAGCGGGCGCGACAAAAACTGACGTTTCATTGGTCAAATGACATCACATGACCGACTTAAGTCAGTAAGCCTTGCCTGGTAAACTTCATATTGATATACATTAGCCTGGTATTCTCTATAGTCATGCCCGTTCATCAAGTAATGTATCATTTATACGACGGATGTCGTGACGCAAAACAAATTAGCAAACACTGTCAAACGAATGATCACGTGTAGTTTTCGGAATGATAATTGGTTATAAATGTTCTAACAAGTATACAAACAGTAACTGTTGAATACAAATAGACAATGCACATCCCAACTCAGGCCCGTAGCCAGACCTGTTTGAAGGGGGGGGGGGGGGGTCGTTTCGAAGGCTCAATGGGTCTGAAGTATCTACATGTTTGAAGGGGGGGGGGTGGGTCGTTTCGAAGGCTCAAGGGGTCTGAAGTATCTATGGGGGTCTAATAAAGTGGACCTCAAGGCTAAAAAAGTGAACCACGAGGCTGGGCGGGTGGGTCGTCCGACCGCTCCGACACCCCCCCCCCCCCCCCCCCCCTCTGAATTTATCAGGAAACGAGCTTTGTATTGGCAGAATACACACTGACTGATAACATATTGCTGATACAAGAATATCGGGGTTACAACAAATTAACTAGATGGCCGCGGCCCGCATGTCGCGTCCGCCGAGGCTTTGCTAGTATACCGAAATACTTTAACGAAAAACAACAACATTTTAACAAAAATCTTTAACACGGGCGCAATTACGTACGTACGGACGGACGTACGTCCGCACGCACGCACGCACGCACGCACGCACACGCACGCACGCACGCACGCACGAACGGACGTACGCCAATGTGCCGACTATATCGCCCTGTCCGCAAGCGGGCGCGACAAAAACTGACGTTTCATTGGTCAAATGACATCACATGACGTTACCGACTTAAGTAAGTAAGCCTTGCCTGGTAAACTTCATATTGATATACATTAGCCTGGTATTCTCTATAGTCATGCCCGTTCATCAAGTAATGTATCATTTATACGACGGATGTCGTGACGCAAAACAAATTAGCAAACACTGTCAAACGAATGATCACGTGTAGTTTTCGGAATGATAATTGGTTATAAATGTTCTAACAAGTATACAAACAGTAACTGTTGAATACAAATAGACAATGCACATCCCAACTCAGGCCCGTAGCCAGACCTGTTTGAAGGAGGGGGGGGGGTCGTTTCGAAGGCTCAATGGGTCTGAAGTATCTACCTGTTTGAAGGGGGGTCGTTTCGAAGGCTCAAGGGGTCTGAAGTATCTATGGGGGTCTAAAAAAGTGGACCTCAAGGCTAAAAAAGTGAACCACGAGGCTGGGCGGGGGGGGGGGGGGGTCGTTCCGACCGCTCCGACCTCCCCCCCCCCCACTCGCTACGGGCCTGCAACTGTGACGTTAAGCTATAATGGTACTCAAGATTTGTTAAGAAGTCGATGCCTGTTTGTCATAGATTACTATTATTGCTGTGGTAAGTTGTCAAATTATAAGTAGTTCCTACAAATAGTGTTTCTGTTAATAAGGGAAGAATCTTTACTTTAGTGAATTATGTCACAACGCAAATGAAAACGTTTAACAGGAACGTGCAAACCAATACTTTGAATATATGTTATGCTTAGTCTTTAGATGCACGCTTTTCTCCTTGGTATAAAGACGTTAGATAATACATTTCGGTTCGAAATCTTAACACGTTGTCGCAAATAAAATGATGGCACGCTACAATGGCTGTCGCATTTTGTCAAAGCATCATAAATTCGGTTTTTACTGCAGCTACTAATGTACACATTATTCAATCGGAGAAAACTCATATTACTCGTTCGATGTACTAAATAAAAGTACTTTGTCTGTACAAGCCATCGTACGTACAGTTTCACCACTTCGTGCGTTTGACACATACAGCAAATAATATGACAGTAAACCAAATAAAAGTTGGTGCAATAAATAATAGACATATATGATAACGGCAAGCTATAAATAGTATGCCAGCAAACTATACAACAGACGAGATATCAGAGCATTTCTCCCATCAATCTCAAAATGAATGTTGATGTGTAAACTTTTAAATCTGATGCACAGCCTATGTTAGTGTACACGTTATCCATAGGTAAAGCCATATTTACTCACATAGTAGGTGAGTAGACATCAGTGAAAATACACTGAGGTAACTGCTTACATGTCACTGGATTTGATAGATAATAACAGAGTACAGTAGTGCGTATATATGGTATGTGTTGTGTGGTTTGCCATGTAAAAGTGATACACTGTGCGATTTTCTGTGTATGGGGCTATATATAATGGTGGTTCATGTTGTTAAAATCACAGGCACAAACCTGTCCAGAAAACTTATATATTGTACAGTTTGGTGTAACATAACTGATAGGAGTCCGTTCTCCTGGCGTTTCTACATGTGATTAGCTACATTATATCATATGTTCTACTTCACATTTTGAGTTATGTGTCAAACGGCAGAACAGGTGAAACTGGCTGATGGCTGGAACACACAAACATGGCCGACTTGGCAACGCCATGTGCTGTATAGGATACAGTAACGAGGCATTATTCACATACATGTATATGTTATACATCTATTTTATAACCTTTACGAAGCAATTATCTTTGAATCATACTAGGATCAGGTATAGAACGGCCCTTAAATGTCTAATGAAAATGTCACACGTTCCAAATTATGTTGCAAATGTGCATGCTTTATATTTACCATCGTCTTGTTTGTGTGGTATGAAATAAATGCGTAAAATTATCGTACGATGATACTTTTGTAATTACAAACTGAGAATGTTGTCTTCTTCCTAGTAATGTAAATTTTATGGCGGTCGAGCATACACATAACATTACACTTCAAAATGTCCTGTGATAACTGAACATAATACAAGTTACGTCGATATTTATAGACATTGTATTAAAAGCAAGCGTAGTTTGTGTGGTACGAAATATCTGCCGAAGAGAAAACTATTTCAATTACAAAATGTGCTTGTTTCCTTATTTCTAGTATTGAACATCTTGTGGCGATCGCACATAAACATAATACAAGTGCGCACTATAAAATATCTAGTAGATTTGTCGCACCATGCAAATTACGTCGCTAATGGCATTTCTCCACAAACTTTCCGTAGTTCATATGACATAAAATATATGTGGTCGCATGTTGTATGATAAGACTATTGTAATTATGAAATGTGCATTTTGTCTTCCTTCAATTAAGGCAAGCCATGTGATTTTGTACCTAAGAAGATTGTTCATGAATACTTGATATTTTCGTTAAAGGATGTCGAACGTTGACGAAATATTCATAGCAATGTGGAACTCTATTCCGCACTTTCTCCGAATAGTTCGTCATCTGGCGTAATTTACAAAAAATATCGTATATTTGTAAATATCTTTTTAGGTATAAAATCATATGAATTGTCTCAATAGATGAACAATTTGTAGCGGTCGCCAATAAATATAGCAGAAAAATACACACTTTGAAATATCTAGTATCGGTTCTGATATTATATAACAAATACATGTATACCAATCCTTGACTGAGAACATTTGCATCGGCCATATATAATCATATTTATATTCAATATCATCTATTATTAGTACACCCACGTGGTACTTGCTTTGCCTTTACTGGTGCTAATGATACAGACAGCCATTGTGTTATACCTGGGACCCAAGAACACATGTATTCTTGGACCCAAGTTTTATACGTAATCGTATCATCGCACTAGCAAAACTAGTCAACGCATAACACGACGCGGAAGTGTTTACGTTACCAAACAAATCACCATCATCGTAAATGTACGCCAAGCCAAAGCTTCAAACGATGTGTGTATTTTCACTATTCTTAGCTTGGACGTCATTATAGCATTGAAATCCAAAATGGCCGCTGTCCGTCATTTTGGAAATAATGAAACACGCTATGTGCGTGTTCATGTGCGCGTGCGAGGTGGAGAGGTATAGGATAGGCGTAAATAAGCATGGTGGAGGATAGTGTAATGTCAATAAATATAATTTAAATACAACAATAATCGATGTACACCAGTTCCTGCAGTTTGATTCAAACGAGATTCACGGCACCAGGGGGCCGTTTCATTAAACTTCGTAGGACTAAAATGTTCGTAAGTGAAAGTATAGGATCGTCGGGAAATTTCAATTGATGGAATGACATGTATTGAGCATATGCTGCATATGCAGCCTATGTTCAATAAATGTAAATCCAATAATCGTTTGCAAGAAAACATTGTTAATGTGAAATTTACAGACTGTCATAATTGTGCACACTTACGAACATTTTAGTCATACGAAGTTTGCTGAAACGGACCCCTGTACGGTTGGAGGTGGTCAAAAGAACATGATGAATGATGAGATGGCATTAATTACACATTGAATACAGCACTATATTAAAATGGAAATCGCTTCATTGAAACAGAATCAACTGTTGTACATCTATTTTTAAGTTGTACCTGTACGGCGGTTACACTCATGCCAAATACGCCCGGTACAATCTTCTCGGTGCCCCGATATATCAAGTGCTTGCTGAGGTCATGGGCCGTGATGGCGATGGCTCCCCAGTAGTCATCCGTGAAGTTGTTTTGCCGGGTGGCCGTTATCGTCACCGTACAAGCTTGCTATCCGACATAGAATTATATAAACTTGTTTAATATGCAAAATGTGTTATACAGTGGAACCCCCGGCGAAACATATATGTTTACTTTTGATGTGTTTCGCTGTAACAGTTATGTATCTCTGATTACAATGACTTTTCAAGATTGCAAAACACTAGAATATGTCATGAGGTTCTCACTCGTATAAATTTAAGTTAAAAAGCACTAAACAGATTTACTATACAATTCAACTGAGTACCAGATATATACCTCATTCTCTGCTGCTTTCAATTTTATATGGCCGTTGCAGAACCTAGTTTTTCACATAAGCTGCAATATGTTTGCACAGGATCTGATAAAACAGGTGTCCGCTTTATCCATTGAAAAACACATCCAATCTCCTCTCTGAACACCCTAGGTTTATGAACGGTCTACCGGTGCCAACACTGTTTGAACCACGTGATCATCATGTTCGAGTATGTTTTACGTATCCTACACATCTGCATGACGAACATGTAGTTAGATATGCAGTAGTATATTTCACAAGCCGATATTTACAACAGTTGATCAGGTCCTGCATGCAAACTGTGTATATGGCATAAAACCTTCGGTTTACCGAACTTTTTTCGACACTACATTTTTACGTAACACCTACACCAGTACCTCCCAGTGTCACATACCTCATCAACAGTAATGCCTGCTATTGGTGTAACACATACATCAATACTTCCCAATGTTACATACCTCATCAACAGTAATGCCTGCTATTCGCGTAACACCGACATCAATAGTTCCCAATGTTACATAACCCATCAACAGTAATGCCTACTATTGGTGTAACGCCTACATCAATAGTTCCCAATGTTACATACCTGATCAACAGTAATGCATGTTATTGGGGTAACACATACATCAATAGCTTCCAATGTTACAAACCTCATCAACGGTAACGCCTACTATTGGGGTAACATATACATAAATGGTTCCCAATAATTCCCAATGCTACACACCTCATCAACATTAATGACTGCTATTGCCTACATCAATAGTTCCCAATGTTACATACCTCATCAACAGTAATGCCTGCTATTGGTGTAGCACATACATCAACAATTCCCAATAGTACATACCTCATCAACAGTAATGCCTACTATTGGTGTAACACATACATCAATATTTCCCAATGTTACATACCTCATCAACAGTAATGCCTGCTATTGGTGTTACACCTGCATTAATAGTTCCCAATTACATACCTCATCAACAGTAATACCTGCTATTGGTGTAACACCTACATTCATAGTTTCCAATATTACATACCTCATCAACAGTAATGCCTACTATTGGTGTAACACCTACATAAATAGTTCCCAATGTTACATACCTCATCAACAGTAATGCCTGCTATTGGTATAACACATACAGCAGTAGTTCCCAATGTTACATACCTCATCAACAGTAATGGCTGTTATTGGTGTTACACATACATCAATCGTTGCCAATGTTATATACCTCATCAACAGTAATGCATGCTATTGGTGTAACACATACATCAGTAGTTTCCAATGTTACATACCTCATCAACAGTAATGCCTGTTATTGGTGTAACACATACATCAATAGTTGCCAATGTTATATACCTCACCAACATTAAATATACCTGCTATTGTTGTAACACCTACATTAACAGTTCCCAATGTTACATACCTCATCAACAGTAACTAATGCCTACTATTGGTGTAACACCTGCATGAATAGATCCCAATGTTACATACCTCATCATCAGTAATGCCTGCCATTGGTGTAACACCTACATCAATATTTTCCAATGTTACATACCTCATCAACAGTAATACCTGCTATTGGTGTTACACATACATCAATAGTTGCCAATGTTATATACCCCATCAACAGTAAATATACCTGCTATTGGTGTAACACATACATTAATAGTTTCCAATGTTACATACCTCACCAACAGTAATGTCTACTATTGGTGTAACACCTACAATAATAGTTCCCAAAGTTACATACCTCATCAACAGTAATGCCTGCTATCGGTGCTACACATACATCAATAGTTGCCAATGATATATACCTCACCAACAGTAAATCTACCTGCTATTGGTGTAACACCTACATAAATTAGTTCCCAATGTTACATACCTCATCAACAGTAATGTCTACTATTGGTGTAACACGTACATTAATAGTTCCCAATGTTACATACCTCATCAACAGTAATGTCTAATATTGGAGTAAGACCTACATTAATTGTTCCCAATGTTACATACCTCATCAACAGTAATGTCTAATATTGGAGTAAGACCTACATCAATAGTTCCCAATGGTACATACCTCATCAACAGTAATGCCTGCTTTTGGTGTAACACATACATAGTTCCCAATGTTACATACTTAATCACCAGTAATGCCTTCTATTGGTGTAACACCTACAACGATAGTTCCCAATGTTACATACCTCATCAACAGTAATGCCTGCCTTTGGTGTAACACCTACATCAATAGTTGTTCCCAATGTTACATACCTCATCAACAGTAATGCCTGCTATTGGTGTAACACCTACATTAATAGTTCCCATGTTACATACCTCATCAACAGTAATGCCTGCTATTAGTGTAACGCATACATCGATAATTCCCAATGCTACATACCTCACCAACAGTAATCACTGATATCGGTGTAACGCCTACATCGATAGTTCCCAATGTTACATACCTCATCAACAGTAATACATGCTATTTGTGTAACACATACATCGATAGTTCACAATCCTGCATACCTCATCAACAGTAATGATTGCTATCGGTGTAACGCCTACATCGACAGTTCCCAATGTTACATACCTCATCAACAGTAATGTCTGCTATTGGTGTAACACATACATCAGTAGTTCCCAATGCTACATACCTCATCAATTGTAATGACTGCTATTGCTGTAGCGCCTACATCAATATTTCCCAATGCTACAGACCTCACCAACAGTAATAACTGCTATTGATGTAACGCCTACATCAATAGTTCCCAATGTTACATACCTCATCAACAGTAATGCCTGCCATTGGCGTAACACCTACATCAATAGTTTGCAATGTTACATAACTCATCAATAGTAATGCCTGATATTGCTGTAACACATACATCAATAGTTCCCAATGTTACATACCTCATCAACAGTAATGACTGCTATTGGTGTAACGCGTACATCAGTAGTTCCCAATGTTACATACCTCATCAACAGTAATGCCTACCATTGGTGTAACACCTACATCAATATATTTCAATGTTACATACCTCATCAACAGTAATGCATGCTATTGGTGTAACACATCAATAGTTCACAATGGTACATACCTCATCAACAGTAATGCCTGCTATTGGTGTTACACGTACATCAAAAGTTTCCAATGTTACATACCTCAGCAACAGTAAATATACCTGTTATTGGTGTAACACATACATTAATAGTTCCCAATGTTACATACCGCATCAACAGTAATGCCTACTATTGGTGTAACACCTACATCAATAGTTTCCAATGTTACATACCTCATCAACAGTAATGCCTGCTATTGGTGTTACACATACATCAATGTTTGCCAATGTTATATACCACATCAACAGTAAATATACCTGCTATTGGTGTAACACCTACATTAAGAGTTCCCAATGTTACATACCTCATCAACAGTAATGCCTACTATTGGTGTAACACCTACATCAATAGTTTCCAATGTTACATACCTCATCAACAGTAATGCCTGCTATTGGTGTTACACATACATCAATGTTTGCCAATGTTATATACCACATCAACAGTAAATATACCTGCTATTGGTGTAACACATACATTAAGAGTTCCCAATGTTACATACCTCATCAACAGTAATGCCTACTATTGGTATAACATCTACATTATTAGTTCCCAATATTACTTACATCATGAACAGTAATGCCTAATAATGGTGTAACACCTACATAAATAGTTCACAATCATACATACCTCATCAACAATAATGTCTACTATTGGTGTAACACCTACATCAATAGTTCCCAATGTTACATACCTCATCAACAGTAATGCCTACTATTGGCGTAACACCGACATCAATAGTTCCCAATGTTATATGCCTCATCAACAGTAATGCCTGTTATTGGTGTAACACATACATCGATAGTTCCCAATGTTACATACCTCATCAACAGTAATGCCTACTATTGGCGTAACACCGACATCAATAGTTCCCAATGTTATATACCTCATCAACAGTAATGCCTGCTATTGGCGTAACACCGACATCAATAGTTCCCAATGTTATATACCTCATCAACAGTAATGCCTGTTATTGGTGTAACACATACATCAATAGTTCCCAATGTTACATACCTCATCAACAGTAATGCCTACTATTGGCGTAACACCGACATCAATAGTTCCCAATGTTATATACCTCATCAACAGTAATGCCTGCTATTGGTGTAACACATACATCGATAGTTGCCAATGTTATATACCTCATCAACAGTAAATATACCTGTTATTGGTGTGACACCTACATTAATAGTTCCCAATGGTACATACCTGATCAACAATAATGCATACTATTGGTGTAACACCTACATCCATAGTTCCCAATATTACATACCTAATCAATAGTAATGCCTGCTATTCGTGTAACACCTACATCAATAGTTCCCAATGCAACATATCTCATCAATAGTTATACCTACTATTGGTGTAATACCTACATCAATAGTTCCCAATGTTACGTACCTCATCAACAATAATGCCTGTTATTTGTGTAACACATACATCGATAGTTCCCAATGCTACATACCTCATCAACTGTAATGACTGCTATCGGTGTAACGCCTACATCGATAGTTCCCAATGTTACATACCTCATCAACAGTAATGCCTGCTATTGGTGTAACACATTCATCGATAGTTTCCAATGCTAAATACCTCATCAGCAGTAATGACTGCTATCGGTGTAGCGCCAACATCGATAGTCCTCAATGTTACATACCTCATCAACAGTAATGCCTGCTATTGGTGTAACACATACATCAATAGTTCCCAATGCGACACACCTCATTAACAGTAATGAATGCTATTGGTGTAACGCCTACATCAATAGTTCCCAATGTTACATACGTCATCAACAGTAATGTCAGCTATTGGAGTAACACCTACATCAATAGTTCCCAATGATACATACCTCATCTACAGTAATAACTGATATTGTTGTAACGCCTACATCAATAGTTCCCAATGCTACATACCTCATCAACAGTAATGACTGCTATTGGTGTAACGCCTACATCAATAGTTCCCAATGTTACATACCTCATCGGCGTAACACCTACATCTATAGTTCCTAATGTTACCTACCGTATGTGCAGCAATGCCTGATATAGGCACCTACATCTATAGTTCCCAATGCTACATACCCCATCAACAGTAATGCTGCTATTGGTGTAACACATACATAAATAGTTCCCAATGTTACATACCTCATCAACAGTAATGCCTGCTATTGGTGTTAGACATACATCAATAGTTATCAATCTTATATACCTCATCAACAGTAAATATATTGTACCTGCTATTAATGTAACACCTACATTAATAGTTCCCATTGTTACATACCTCATCAACAGTAATGCCTACTATTGGTGTAACACCTACATTATTAGTTCCCAATATTACTTACCTCATCAACAGTAATGCCTACTTTTGGCGTAACACATACAGCAATAGTTCCTAATGTTACTTACCGTATGAACAGCAATGTCTGATATTGGCACCTACATCAATATTTCCCAATGCTACATATCTCATCAGCAGTAATGCTTACTAGTGGCGTAGCACCTACATCAATATTTCCCCATGTTACTTACCTGATCAACAGCAATGCATGCCTTTGGTATAACGCATGCATCAGCAGTTAGCAATGTTACATATCTGATCAACAGGAATGACTGCTATTGGCATCTACATCAATAGTTCCCAATGCTACATACCTGATCAACATCAATGCCTGCTTTTTGTGTAACACATACAGCAACAGTTACCAATGTTACATACCTGAGCAACAGCTATGACTATTCTTGGCACCTACATCAATAGTTCCCAATATTACATACCTCATCAACAGTAATTCCTGCTATTGGCGCAACACCTACATAAATAGTTACATACCTCATCAACAGAATCGCTTACTATTGGCTTAACAACTCTTCGATAGTTCCCAATGTTACATACTTCATCAACATTAATGCCTGCTATTGCCCAATGTTACATACCTCATCAACAGTAATGCCTGCTATTGGCTTAACACCTATATGGCCAGCTTCCACAAACTGGGATTGTTCACACCTGACGTTATCACCATCCTGGTCCGTTGCTGTAACTTGAATCGTAGTTTTTTCATTCAACTTTATTCTGCATTGTAAAACATAAAACCAATGAACAACGTGTCAAAGAACCGTGTAAAATAAATCTGCGTTTTGAAGGAATATAATTACTATTACATTGTTGTATTCCGAGTTATATGGTTAAAACGCATTCCAATGGATATTAAAGGCATACATTTGAAAGGTTTAGTGGGAAAAGGGGGCTAAGTCACTTATGAACTTAGCCCTCCCCCGTACCTTCCATTCTATTTTTTACCGCAACACCATGTCAGCTGACTGTATAACGGTTCAAGTACCACAGCCGTGTATCATAACAAAGACTATGTGTTGGAAAATGTGTGCAATAACCATTTACCTGTATAAGGGTCTGGCCATTATTTGGGGACTTTTGTTTGGCAGCATGGTGTCATTCCTGATTCTGTGATCTATCTTCACCTGCATGTGCCACTTTGGTTGCTGATCTTGAACTGTTAGGTTGTGCCATGATTGTCCTTCGAACCTACAGGGATACATGTTTCAACATAATCACACTTATACCGTTTAATAGCATCAGTTCACGATAAAACATAGGTAAATACGTTACATAACTTGGAAAAAATAGTAACAACTATTGGTGTAACACATACACTACAACTATTGGTGTAACATCTACTCGTGGTGTATCACCCGCGCTAGAATTGGCGGAGATTGTCTTTTGGCTGTCCTTCAGATGGTACACCCTAAGATGGTATTCACAAAAACAGTTAGAGATACACCAATGAATATTGCATGAACACAGTCGCAAATTTTTCCTGAACATAAACATGCGTTTGTCGGCTAATTATCTAATTTGCATTTCAGTGTCGTAAACATCAAGTTGAGGAAATTTCATTCAAAATTTAATTTGCCAATATTGCGCAGTCTGTCTGGAAACTTCACTAGAAGTAGGTGAAGTAATTCCTTTCACCGATTCAGCAATACCACTGACCTCCGTTTCACTGAATATACGATAAAACAACATACCTGTTTGAAAGTATTTTCCAGAAGCTGTATTACAATATAGTTTCAGCATTGAACACTCCTTTGTAATCCCCATAAACACTACAATACGTTAACATACGATGTACGTGCATGATAAGCAGACATAACCGAATTTAAAGGGTCTATCGGATGCAGTTGAGGTTCATGTGCACAGTATAGTCCTTTGAAATTTAGCAATACTGGTGAAAACCGCATACAACTGCACTCACACTCTACTCACCGTACAAACTTCACAGCCTTTATTGGTGTGCTTCTTTATATCATTACATATTATAATTCAGTGGTGGGCTCGGGCGCATTTACGGTTGACACCTTAAAATTCAAGATGGCGTCCAACATGGCGGTCACTTAACTGAGAAATGCAAGGGCGTCACAATAAATACACAAGTAGTCATGTGTTGTATGCACTGTGTTCAAAACATTTAATAATAATGGTCAAATGCTTCACAAGGCCGCTTTATGCTACGCGTACATGAAAACTTACCATCCAGTGAATCTAGGTTGAACACATGATTGAAAGTGTGAAATTTATTTTACCGTAGACCGAGCTAGAAGTATTTTACTAATACGGCCGACGAAGAATTTGCTTCTAAAACCCAATGTGCTACTTTTATCTCAACGCTGACGAGTCCCTAAGGGCGATAATACACGTACGCTGCTGAATAAACGGAAAAAGCTTCGGAATTATACGTAGTTACATAAACAGATATTAATAATAAGTTTCTATTATTAAAAATAGTACATATTAACTAGCCGACATCGGTTGTCAAGTAAATATGTTTTTATTGTGGTTATTTAATAATAATATTAATAGTACTAATAAAGTAGGCACGAATTTTACCGAACCATTTTCGGAATTATCCGCTGATGCAGCAGCCGACGAACCTACTGCGTAACTGTGCAAATTGGCCGAATGCAGCGAAAGTGGTTGTAACGGAAGGAAAACACAGTCATGGTTTCTGGTTGAAATCATAGTCAATAAATTAATTCAAAGTGGGAGGACGTGTCACACTGTCTCCCATTCTGCTGATTGTTTATATTTTAACACATCTTTCTCTCTCCCACAACCATCATACCATGTATGTCTGCCCCCCCCCCCTCTCTCTCTATCTATCTCTCTCTCTCTCTCTCTCTCTCTCTCTCTCTCTCTCTCTCAACATAATTACATGTAGATATAAACCACAATATCTCTCTCCCGCGCCCCCTGTCTCTTTACCACCTCTCTCTCTCTCTCTCTCTCTCTCTTTCTCTCTCCCCCCCTAAATATTAATATTGCGATACATGAAATATGATGGGCGGTGGCCGAGTGCAATTTTAGCTCTGTCGGTTTTATAACCTTTGTATACACTACAGCCGCGTGACAGAAAATTGTATATACTTTTTCAATGCATAGGGTTTACAAAAATCGGGGGTTACACAAACCGTTCACGGACGCGCCGGTTTCTGTAAACCCCCGATTTTTGTAAACCCCCAACCCCCGGTTTTTGTAACCCCAAATATTAATATTGCGATACATGAAATATGATTGCTTTAAACTTCATATAAAGTATGTTTGGGCCTGACCCGACGTTCCCAGTTTGATACTCATGCTTTTGGGCACTGGCCGAGGTGAATTTTAACTTTGTCGATTTTACAAACATTTTACAGAAACTGTGGACAAAAACTGTTGTCGTATGCGCCGGTGTTTGTAACCCCCAGGTTCTATTATTATTATTAGTATTGCGGTACATGATATATGCTTGAAATAAGGTAAGCTTGGGCCTTGTAGAACCCCCTATTGTTCACCCTCCCCTGTTGCAGATGCAGGGATATTATATCGGAGGTTTGGAGCTTGATATAGCGCACATTCACATACCGATATCACCGTTCACATGCCAATTTCACAATTGTAGTCGCCAATGCAACTTGATGTTTGAGGCGGGTAACAATAGGGGAGAGTAACAATCGGGAGGACGGTAGCATCAAATATTGGTCACCCTTGTAGAACCCATTTGTGTAACCCCAGATATTAATATCCCGATATGTAATATATGATTGGTGTCTGAGTGTGCAGGCATGAAAGAAAGTACAACCACCGTCGGCCCGACGTTCCGAGTTCGATACTCGAGATTATCTCCCCTTGTTGTAATTATCTGAAAGAAAATACGTTAAATTGGGTACAGAAGGTCGTCTATTTCAAAATACATACATAACTTTATTTATTGTGGTAGGTGTTTTGTGAAGCTTGCATTGCTTATGAACTTTTGGTTTATTTCATTTGGTTTTCATTTTATTATGAGGATTGTCGAGTAGTCGCGTCCAGCAAATGGGACCATACCTTTTTTCTGCTAATTTGTTGTAGTGGTCATTTACAGCCGACTCGCGGAGTTCCTGTCTTAGAGGAACACATCAGCGCCGCATATTTCGAAGAGGGCTCCTCCCACTGGGGGCATGTGGTTTCGTCTACATCTACGGTGTCTACTGGTCGCCTGGCTTGAAATCGTACTCGTCCATCCTCTTATTGAAGATTAGTACCTGTCGGTTCAATACAGCATGGCTTCAAGGCAATACGGGCGCAGAATCCATCAATCCGTACCACTGGCTCGACGATTGACAACGTCTCGACGATTGACCAGAACCAACAGCTCCTGGTCCGCTTCCCCAACATAGGGGCCAACGACGTTATTGTGTCAGGGACCTCTCGTATCACCTTCAAGATCTCTGACGTCGGCAGACGCCGATCGAACTATCGTCCAAAACCTGGTGCGCGTGGTCGCCAAGAAGACGACATTATGTCAAGAAGACCACTCCGACGTATATTACTGCTACTGCGACCTCTAGTTTAGTTTAAGCATAGTTTATTGCATATAAATACAATAGGCTCGGGCTACAAGTTCTCTCAACATTAGTTACAGCCCTCACCTACTGCGACCTCTGGAAGACCGAGCGAGAACGCGCGAATGCCAACAATCAGGTTGTCAACACATCTAAACATCGGGACGTGACGAAGCTCCGGATAGGGGCTGGCGATAAGAGAGATAAGGCGGCGGCTGACCGGGCCATAGCGGAGGCATATGGCAACCGCTTCTACATTCCGCTTGACTTCGAACTGCTGGAATCGCGTATGCCCTTCTACCAAAGCGTGTTGGACGACCGCCTAGAATACGAGCTTCAGCGACTATGGCCGGGTTATCATAGCCACTGACATTGCATCAAGCTATGCAATCTACAACATAGCTTTGGAGTTCGACATGGTAACCCTGCCCGACCTCGCCCACACGATTCGCAATCAGTACGCCGGGCGTGTAGCCATCCTGTATGAACGGGTCCTTCGACAGCGGCAAATGAAGCTCGATAAGAGCGCCACTCTGTGGAACATGAACATCAATGTCCCCGCGCGCTCGATGAAAGGCATATTGATGTTGTTCGAGGAGGCCCACATCGCATTAAGGGCGCCAGACACAAATAAGTTTTATAATCCAAAGATTACCAAAGTCATGGTGAAATTTGAGGACGTTCTCAACCAGTTGTACAGCCAGGGAATGTGACTCTATCAACTATGGGATGAGGCCAAGAAGCGGAATGCCGGCTGCCCAAAGCGTGAACCTGTTGTTGCTGCGGTCGCCAAAGACCTGGCACTCGCTGATGTACCTTTACTTCGAAATACGCGCTCTTGCTCGACCTGCGGACAAGTGACGACGACCAGTTCCACGGTAGTGGTCGCATGGTGGAGAACGCCAGCGAGGGAGTGACGATCCAGATCGCCAATGAGGCGGACGGCAATGGCGCTTTGAACGTCTACCTGTATATACTTGAAGACGTGCAGCTGATCATCGAAAATAGCAGGTTTATCTCAGCACTCTACTGATCCTGACAGACAGACATTAACAAACCCACCCCCCATTCGGCCATCATCTGCAGCCAGACTGGCTTCGGAAAAACAGGTTTCATACATTATGGTCATATGACATTATGGTCATATGACTTACGGTGCAGCACAACCAAACGTACCAACGGCGCCCCTGGATATGGGCCGACCCCGAGGTGTACGTTGTAGACACCGGTGAGCGCCTCCACGATTATATGCGGGCCCTCTGCCAACTCTGCCAGGGCGAGCCCACGCTATACATCATCGACGACTGCTCGGATAAGTCCTCTCGGGTCATCCGCATGGACTTGGGCTGGCCAGCACCGCCTTAATTTTGTCCTATTCTTCCGGGAGTGCTTGAAGGAAGTGCTCTGCTACGTTATGTCCTCTGTATTCCACTGGCGACTATGTGTGGCCATCGCAGCGCACTACCACATAGCAGTAGCTGTAGGCCTCGTGATGCTTAATCCTTTGCGTATTGCTTTTTGCGGGGTCAAGCTCTGGGCCGTCGATCTTTGTGGTGAGGGCCTCGAAGTCAGCGTATATGATGAAGGGGCTGGGAGCTGCTTGTGGTGGTTCTGAAAGCTCAGCTTGTTTTCCACTCTTCAGGCATCTCCACTCTCACCGCCGTCTATCCAATCCCGCGGCAATCTGGCTTGTGTGCCTCCAGCAAGTCCTCCCTTGAATAGCCGTGGAGGCAGCGCTTGCAGACGTGCTTACGCTCCAGGTGCTTGCGCTGGTCGTAGAGAAGTCGTAGAGAGTTTAATATCCTTGATCCACGTGTAATGCAACTTGTCGGTCTCTCTCTTCTCAATAAACAGCAGGCTCATCCGTGGGATATCTTCATGCTGCTTACTTAGGCTGTGGACTATGACCCTCTTATCACAGCCGCATACGTTGATCGCCAGCATATCCTTTTGTTCGACCTTCTCGATCTGAGAGATGGGTGTGGGGGCGTCGATCCTTGCGAAATCGAGGCCGTCCTGGGTGGGATACTGTGTTGTCCTATATGCATGATTTCCATGAGCAACTGGAAAGAGGGCAGACCAGGGACCATCCCAGGCAGTGGTCATCCTTGTTCCGCACATTTATGACCGCGTTCTTGTGCCTCACTGCCGATGGTAGTGGGATGTAGGAGCCACACCCGCAGAGGTTGGTATCGGGCGATGTACAGTGAAAGCGTTTGCACTCTGTCTACCACCCATCCTGTGCCTCTTTGCGTCCACTTTTCGAGCGTCTCCAGGATACTAGGGAATGCCTTGTCTAGTGCCTCTTTGATATCATGAGCCTTCAGAACAGCTTCTTGTTTATGGCGGAGAACGGGGTATGTGAGCTCCTAAGTACCATCGAGTTTGAAGTTTGAAGCAATCATATTTCATGTATCGCAATATTAATATTTGGGGTTACAAAAACCGGGGGTTTACAAAAACCGGCGAGTGCGTCTACGGTTTTTATTACCCCCGGTTTTTGTTAACGGGGTTGACAAAAACCGGGGGGTTACAAAAACCGGCTCTACACACGTGCTCACTGCAGAGAGACGTACACTCTATCATATCCTTATAAAAGACGTTTTCACCACACCTGAAAAGGTTATTCATATGTTCGACTCTCCTACTGACAATACAGTATGTACATTGTACATTGTGTTTTTTTGTGATTTGATGTACGCTACTAACAGACAACAGACAGAGTGCATGGCAGGTTCGCCTTTATGTCTGTCACAGGGCGAGAAAAATGTGCTCTGGCCCGGGGCTCGAACCCGGGACCTCTGTATTACCCTACCATCGCTCTTACCGACTGAGCTAGCCGGGCACGAATACACATCTTCTCCCCATAGTGAGTTACGTACCGTGACATACTTCCCCGCCAAATTGGAATTCGTCCACGAATTCTATATTTAACTCGTTTCTGAATTCCATATTTTTGGTACAATTTGGACAGTATTTATCAGTCACGGTCTCTCGTTCGGCACCAAATGTCACAGGGGGAGAAAAATGTGCTCCAGCCCGGGGCTCGAACCGGGGACCTCTGGTTTACCGTACCATCGCTCTAACCGACTGAGCTAGCCGGGCACGAATACACAGGAAAGCATTTCTACAAATTCCCTCACGCTTGTTTATAATACATGTACATGTAGTTGTAAAATGAATAGATGAATAGAGTTTAAACGAATGTACATGGCAGACAAGTATATACATTGACAGGGTCATCTGCACTAGAGCTATGGTACGGTCCACAACATTGTCATGTAGAGTAGTCTGGAGTATGGCCAATGTTCATTTTCCACAACCAGATCAGAGGGTGATGGTGTAAATAGACACACACGCATAATGAACACAGCTAATTCACGAAAATGGAGAGAACTTACCACAATTAATACCAAAAGTAGGCAAAATGTGCATAACTTTCGAATTGACAGTCGTGCTCCATGACCACCGAGGATTTACACATAGCACTATGGCTTTACCAAATAATAGCAAAGTAAATAATAATAATAAGTTAAACATGATAAAGAGACATGGCATGTTAGTCTAAATAATAATATCACTGGAGATGTTTAGCTTTTTACTTTTTTCTTAAAATGATGTCATAAATGTACTAGTGCAGTTTTTATAATATAGCAAAAGCGAAAACACCGATTGTATCACTTGTTCAAATAAGAGAATTTAATTAGCATAGAGAAGTTGTGACATCATGGTCGTTGCGGGAAGATGGGCCAAATGAAGGATATCACGATTACTGTAAGGATAACCCGCACCACCCAGCCAACCACCCAAAGTTTGTCAGTTAGTGTAAATATGTTTTCACGGACAGGTTGTTAACAGTAAACTTCAAGGGAGTAAGACCTGGACAGTGTGTCACATACATGTACTTCCATATACATGCACGATCAGTCTTGCATGATTCTACAAAGTGTGTACTTATATAATGTATACATTGCCGTGCAATCCATATGCATTACACATACTATATAACTTGAACCATTGTAAACAATATATATCCCTGGTAACCTCATTCGAAGGTCATACTATCTAACATTTGATTATTAACATATGTTATGTATTATAATGTATCAAATATATATATCTTAAAATATATGATCTGACAATATATTTAACAATTTAAAGTACCGGCAGGCATAGACGCATACAATTATAGGCTGGCATGCAAAACTACACATTTTTCCTCACATATAATTAGTTATTTCACATGAAATTTATACCTTATGTCTACAATGTACTCGTGTATATAAATATAATTACGGTAACAGGACGATACTTCTGAAACAGTATACACAGTTTGTTACTGATCAATATAATATACAAATTAGCAGGTTTTGTCAGTCATATTTGAGGCGACATTGAATTAGATGGATCTTACATACTGTATTACAATATGCTTTATTTTATCAAATTTACAGTTAATGTGAATTATTTCAAGAATATATACATATGCTAAAGTAATTGCTTGTCGAGTCCATCGTGGAAAGCGAGACATAGTGGTCATGAGGACACATGTACGTCCGCCTTTGCGAGAGTCCGTCCGAAATGTACATCACTTATAATAATCAGATTGTGTTATAACGTTGTTCACAATTTTTGCTAGATACCGTATACGTCGATTTGCAACGCAATGTAGCGTCAACATGAGACGTCAAACCTTTTTTGTTACCATCCATACATGATTCCGTAGACCATCCATTTGGCCTTCCTACACAAGGTAAATATCAAATTACATTGCGTTAACGGTTTTACAAAATGTAAGTACCATATACATGCATGTCTAACCACATAAATTCACCCTGATACGATTACTAAATAGTGGGACTATCAATACACCCTCGGACTTTTACATATTTTGTTGGCATTCTTGGCAACCATCTTGGATATTTGAAAGGTTAAGCAACTCGTATTTATTGAAAAAGTTAATACATGCATTGTTCAATGATATACTGCCACCCTATGTGTGAATATGTTCATTACTATCATCTGTATGTGTGGCAGCCATCTTGGACGCCATCTTGAATTCTGGATTAAGCTCCAGTGGGATTCATGGGGAGTTTTGATATGTTTCTCCTAATGATATTACGAACCTATGCTGAAAAATTCAGCTTTGACTTCTTTTTTTCCGATCTTTGGCGATTGTATGGCCAATATTATTCGCCTAATAGCAAAAGGAAAAACACCGATTGTATCACTTGTTCAAATAAGAGAATTTAATTAACATAGAGAAGTTGTGACATCATGGTGGTTGCGGGAAGTAGCTATGCAATACTCCCGTGTCGTCCGTAGCATACTAACACCATGGTAAAGCTATCAATTGGTAAATTTTGTTTCATACGCTAACGTCGCCCGTCATATGCAGTGCTTATTTCATAGTATTCAGTTTAAACATACATATACTACGAAGGAATTATGCCATCAAGGATGGCCGTGATTTGCAGGAAAACCGAACACAAGTGTGTTAATATCTAATGATACCTAATTCGAAAGTATACTGGAGCAGCATCATACACGTTTGGACCGTTCAGACATTTGCCGAGACCGTCAAGATAGCCACCACACATTTTTCATATGCCTTGTAGCTCTACCAGGTAATGGATTTGCGAAGAATAACACTCCATCGTACGCTATTCGTGGATATAATGTATATTTTATTGTCTTACCATAAATGTGGTATGTTCCACATTCAGATAATTACAAGATAGCCACTTCTATATCTGTCCTGAAGTGCACCAGATAGTGAATTTGTTTTAACAAGAGAGTAAGTACATGTATGATTATTTAAACATACATGTTTTGGATATTGCTACATCCACACAATAAGCATGATATGATTGTATTACCCCAGTATACAGTTGGAACATCCATGTTTAGATATGAACACACACTGAATAAACCAAGACATCAGTTCATCATTATCCATCATATACGATGTAGAACTGTTTCAGTTGTGCATTTTTTTTAAATTTCAATAACCTCATATGAAAAGCACGATAAACTTGGTTGGGCGTATTGTTTGTGAACATAGAAACGAAGATACTTAATGGAGATCGAGGTATCACATAAAATATTTAGCATTTGTATACTCATTTAAATGACAGACAAATTAAGCAAGCATTTGGCATCGGAACACGCATGTTAATGATTCACAATACTAAAATATAGCGGAATAAAACGTATCGGGACCCAAGAAATATTCACGAATATATAACTATGTGATGCACTGTATATTTAAAGTATGTGGGACCTACATAGTTTGTGCATGCAAGTTAAAATTACAAAGACAAATATGTTTCGCCGTAAATGCACACGAGCCAACCTCTGAATTATCATTTCTAACGACACAAAAATCAAATCAATATGGTCGTATTAGTTTGTGCGATGCTTAGAATGTACACCTAGCTCTATGTCCTTTTTATATAATGCACATTCGCTTATGTAAGTGTGTAAGTATAATATGTGTGTACATGTAGCAAAGAAATAAAACAATAGTAATAAAGCAGATCAATGACCAACTCTCCTGAAATATGCGTGAGGGTGGGGAGGGGGGGGGGTGTGTGGGATCCTATGTATATGGGTTAGCACTAGTGAGGTCAGATAATGTTAATTCAAGTTTATTCGGTGGTGGTACGGCAGCTGCTTCCCGGGAAAATCTGAATGGTACAAGATGTGCGCTCAACGAGACGGTTCAACTGAGTGGTGACAGCATACACTCTTGGTGAGATATGCAAAAACTAATCATATTTTAATATATTTTCATGTAAAAATGGGTTAAAACGTAAACTCGATAACTTTTAGGGGATGGAGCGTGCACATGATATAAATGATACTCACGCGATGACTGCACTGCTACCAAATCGAGGTATAGCCTAGTCGCCAAGGCGGCTGAGAAACCCAAAACGAAAGGAGATAACCTCATAAAATGGGCTTAAAATCTAAACTCGGCAAATGTTAGAGGGGGCAAGCGCAGGACACACCCCGTCTGAATCAGTGATTGAAAATGACACTCACGCGATGTCTTCCTTGTCGACGCTGCTGTTCAGTGGAACAGTGACCTGTAGTCGCGTCTGGACCCACCCGGAAGCTTCACTGACTGCTATGACATTCTCTGTGTAGTGCTGGCTTATGTAGTCGTTCAACGGACGTAATGCAGTGCTGGCTGTAATAGACCAGTCCAATAAATAGGCTAATAGGCTAACCGACTTGGAAAATAGCGAGTAAGTTCCGTTAGAGCTAGTGCTGATATGTTTCACGTGACATTATTTAGTTCTAATTATAAGGTCAATAATGCCTCGCTAGTTGTTTAAACAAACCCCACCCATTCTAAGTCAATGATATCCCGCTAGTTCTTTAAATAAATCCCACTAATGATAATGTCAATGATGCCCCGCTTGTTGTTTAAACAAATCCCGTCCATTATAACGTCAATGATGTCCCGCTAGTTGTGTAAATAAATCCCACCAAAGATATTATCAATGATGCCCCGCTTGTTGTTTAAACGAATCCCTCCCATTGATAACGGCAATGATATCCCGCTAGTTGTTTAAACAAATCACACCGATGTAAATGTCAATGATGCCCCGCTAGATGTCTAAACAATTCCCTCCATGGCTACTTTCAATGATGCCCCGACAGTTGTTTAAACAAATCCCGCCTATGCCAAGGTTATATGATGTCTCGCTAGTTGCATAAACAAATCCCACTAATGATACTGTCAATGATCCCCCGCTAGTTATTTAAACAAATCCCGTCAATGCTACTGTTAATGATGTCCCGCTAGTTGTTTAAACAAATACCGTCAATGCTAAAGTCAATTATGCCCCGACAGTTGCTTAAACAAATCCCGCCCATTCCAAGGTCAGTGATATCCCGCTAGTTGTTCAAACAAATACAACGAATGGTAATGTCAATGGTGTCCCGCTAGTTTTTTTTAAACAAATTCCGCCAATGCTAAGGTAAATGATGTACCGCTAGTGGTTTAAACAAATCCCGCCAATGCTAAGGTCAATGATATCCCGCTAGTTCTTTAAATATATCCCGCCAATGCTAAGGTCAATGATGTCCCGCTAGTTCTTTAAATATATCCCGCCAATGCTAAGGTCAATGATGCACCGCTAGTTGTTTAAACATATCCCGCTAATGCTAAGTTCCATGGTGCTAATGATACTGTCAATGATGTCCCGATAGTTGCTTAAACAAAACCTGCCAATGCTACTGTCAATGATGTCCCGCTAGTTGCTTAAACAAAACCTGCCAATGCTACTGTCAAGATGCACCGCTAGTTGTTTAAACAAATCCCGGCAATACTGCTCGCAATGATGCCCCGACAGTTGTTTAAACAAATACCGCCAATGCTAAGGTCCATGATGCTCCGCTAGTTATGTAAACACATCCCGCCAATGCTACTGTCAATGATGTCCCGTTCTACAGTCTAGAAACGTAATCTCAAATGGACTTTTACCAGCTTTGGTGTAAGCTACACGTGTACTGCATCTTTGCATTAGGAAATAAGTACGACATAAATCAACGAGCTTAATACATATCATATCAAATCAACACAATTATTAGATTACATGTATTGCATAGCACACTATCATAAGCCGAAGCTGTACGGATCACTTAACGTGTTTTCTATAGCAGACTTAGTTGCATATTTGCATATTTATTACTCTAGTGTAGTATACCTGCAATTTTAATGCACCGATTTATCACACTGTGGAACCTATTTGATGCAATAAAAGTATTTAAATTTGTATATGTGACTGGAGAAAATGACGTTGGGATGTGTGACCAGAGTGTATCTCCTGTAGCCGATTTGACCAACATCAGTATATGTACACTTCTCTTCATAAATGTACTGTGAGGTAGCAATGTTCAATTTAAGCTAAATTATTATTTTTGTCTCACCCACGATACTGAAAAGTGAAGAAATAGCGGTTTCAATTCCGTCGTCATCGCCGCCGTCGTCGTCAACGATAGGTATCCACCCAATGTCATTTGAATGATCTTGACATTCATCTTCGAGAACTTGAACTTTGTGTTAATACTTTTGGACGTACGTCCAAATTTTGCATCTTTCTACTGATACGTTTGTTGGATGTGCACCAAACTTCATAAATGATTCTCTTACATTTATACCTCACCATCATTTGGGTGACATTGACCTAATTTAAAGTGTCTCAAAATATAGGTCACGTCCGTCAAAACGTGGACATACATCCACATTTCTTATATCTCCCGATACGTTAGTCGGATGTTCGCAAAACTTCATGAGTAGCTTCCTTACATTGATACTTAACTGCCGTGCAACATTCGGGTGACCGTAGCCTATTTTTCTCGAAATATAGGTCACGTCCTCAAAATCCGGACGTTCAAATTTCCAATTTCGCATATCTCCTCATAAGTTTATTGGATTCCTTACATTCATATCTAACCACCCTGTGTCATTTGGTGATTTGACCTACTTTTCTTGCAATATAGGTCATACCCGTCAAATCTTTGGACGTACATTCCAAATTTCGCATATCTCCTCATATGTTAGTTGCATCTTCGCCAAATTCCATCAGTAGCTTGCTTACATTGATACATAACGATCCTGTGTCATTCAGGTGGCATTGACCTTCTTACTTTGAAATATAGGTCACGTCAATCAAATCTGCGACGTACGTCTAAATCTCCAGATATACGTTATTCGGATGTTGGCTGAAGTTCATTGATAGCTAAATACCCTGGCTCATTCGAGTTACCTTGAACCATTGGTAGTGGGTGAGACACTCCCCGACGATCGCCCTGTTTTATTTAATGAAATAAAATATGTTCTAACCAACATTTCAATATAAATAGATAATTACTCCCACAACGTGTACTTAGGTAAATAAATTTGCTTTTTAGTGAAATCGGTTACTTATCAAACAAAACACTCATGTAGCCTGGTAACGATCTATATTGATTGCTAGAGTCCATTGCTAGAAGCATGAGGGATGATTCATTGATGGAATAGCGAACGGTGCAGATCCTGATCAGACTGTACGGATGCACATGCAGATCTGGATATACACTGATCGCAAACCCCATAAGTCCCCAATTATCCAGTCACAGCCACATATACAAAACGGAGATCGCCGGCGAGCGTTTCACCCAGAAAAGTCAAGGTCACCCAAGTAATGGTCACATGTCAGGAAGCTATAGGTGAAGTTTGGTAATGATTCGACAATTAGATCGGGTGGTATCCAACATTTGGACGTACACTCGATGGATCGCTATCCATGTGAGGAAGCTATTGAAGAAGTTTTCAATATTTCGACTATTAGATCGGCTGATAGACAACATTTGGACGTACACTCGATGGATCGCTATCCATGTGAGGAAGCTATTTAAGAAGTTTGTAATGATTCGACTATTAGATCGGGTGATAGACAACATTTGGACGACGTACACTCGATGGATCGCTATCCATGTGAGGAAGCTATTGAAGAAGTTTGGTAATGATTCGACTATTAGATCGGGTGATATACAACATTTGGACGTACGTCCAAAATTGTTCACGCCAACGTCGCCGTCGTCGTCGTCGTCGTCGTCGTCGTGCCGGACTACGCCGGAATTGGGACCGCTCTGACGTAGGTGAGACAAACAAGCACCTACCGCCAGATCCCATTTTTATTTCCTCATTCCAGTTTCCGAAGTAGAGGGGGTTCCCCGTGGATGCGATCACGCTGTCTCGTACACTGTGCGTGTCCATTCCCAGTGATGCCGTCGTACATCCGGGCCCACAGGGGCCGTCCCCCAGCTTCCAACCAACTATCACATCCAGTTTCACCTTAAAGGTCAATACACATTATTTATCACATGAAAACAGTGTTTGTTATTACTTGCTGTTACCAATTTCATAAATCTGAAATGACACCTGGAGCGAATTTGATTGGCTAGCCGCATCATCCTAATTATGTATTCATATTTTGAGCCAACGTTATGTCAAGTGAATAAAAGGGAGACGTACCAAATGACGTCCGTAATGGTACGACAAAGCAATGCCGTTTTGACGTTGACGTCAGCATGTCTAACTACAAGTACATGTACATGTATATTTAACAAATAATAATGATACAAGTACTCACATAAAAACGTGTGTCACAAGGTAACACTTGCATGAATATGGTGTTCATATATGTATGAGGAAACCGTACATGTGTATTAGATTAAGAGCTAAGCATGTTGAGTACTTGTATGAACATGTCATATGTATTTGCTCTTCAAGGTACATGCCCACTCACTAGGCACAAACTGTTCTTTATGTCAGTGACATCATCTGCGACATTTTCTGGCAAAATATACATTCGTTCAACATTACCCCACGTATTGAATGGTATTATTATACATTTTTATATCAGACGTAACTTTTCACACTGATATCAGGGGCGATAACCGTATTTCCTTGACATGTTAACGAACGTTACTATTTATCCTCCGTATTTATTTTTTGATGTGCAATGATCATCCTTTGTTATCTGTCAAAAATATTAGTATTTGTTTTTGTTTGTTTTTTTTGAAAATGTAACGGTTGAACTAATCAATGTCAGATAGACTGGCGAGTCCGTATATCCAATACATAGTAATGTTCTCGTACTTAGACCTCTGACACTAGTTTACTTGTTTTCCATTTGTTTAGTAATCAATGCATTCCAACATGTCCATTCGTTTTATTTCAGCAAAGGTAATATAAAGGTAATATAATTATATAAGTATATACTTGAAGCTGTCAGAGACAATTATAGCTTATTGCGATAATGTGATTTTTAGAGAATACCCATCAGCCTTTATTGACAGAACATTTCACGAGACAGCCAGGGGCCCGTTTCACTAAACTTCTTACGACCAAAATGTTCGTAAGTGCACATTTTAGATGGTCTGGAAATTTCAATTGATGGATTTACATTTATTGAGCATAGGCTGCATATAATCAATAAATGTAAACCCAATACTTGTTTACAAGAAAGCATTGTTAATGTGAAATTTACAGACTATCATAAGTTTGCACTTACGAACATTTTAGTCGTACGAAATTTAGTGAAACAGGCTCCAGGACAGTCGGCTTATTAGTATAGAGAATTGAATACATATCTTATATGACTTTCAGCCAACTATGAACCGGTATGAATTTGTGAACTTACGTCCCATTGTGTCGTTGCGTTGTTCCACTCCAGCACATAGCTGGCCGATCCGCCGTAAAACTGGCCATTTCCGTGTATCGTGCCAATACACACCAGCAGCAGGACGGCTAGTGCGACCACGGGCGCTGTTACCCGTGCAAACTGATGAAACGGCATTACATTCCTTCTGAAAGCAACAACGTGTGGATTTACATGCAATTAAGTCGTCTATTACCCGATTCTGTCACAGAATAAGGGCTACATTGTTCATGAACAATATGTGATACACGTACACGTATCTATAAGGGAACTCGCTATGCATTCACCCAATACACGCCGACATATAACACATGCTCGTATCCTCCATTGGCTACATACGAATATCCGGGTTGCAACAAATTTAAAACTAACGTTTCATTGATTTAATTGCGATACATTGCGTTACCGAATGACGAGTGTAATCACGCAACGTAAACAAGTACGCGTTCTTTTCAACGAAAACCATGTTATATATGCCCGTATAATATTATAATTAGTATATAATAATTATTGGTTATTTGATGTGTATGTGGATATATGCACGACATTACTATTTATTCCCTGTATTTATTTTTGGATGTGCAATCATCATAATTTATAATCTGTCGAACATATTATTTGTTCATATAATGCATTTAATTATTATAAATAATTAAAAAATAACATGCCTCATTTGCATATGAAAATAGCCTGATACCAGCGCGCTTTACTATTAGTAAACTAAATATTACTAAATGAATATATCTCTATAGCGGGCACTCGTAAGTGTTAGAACTGGTGGAATAGTGACACAATTATGCACTTATTTAATTCCTATAAAGAACATGTTGTGCCTACTGAGTGGGCATGTACCTTTAAGTTAATCACCTCCAATACAATAATAATTAAATATAATAAAACATACCTTTTTACAGCAATGCTAATGTTAACGTTGTGTTCATCTGTATTATAATGCGTAAATACATGTAAGCACATCCGTGTCACTATGTGTATTTAAGACAGTTCGATTATCTATCATTATTGATCCTCCGTCGAGGATTACCTCCCTTATCGCATCGACGTTTTTCGCCGATATTAATTTTGGAAATCAGTTAAAAGTTTCGTAAATGACGTCGAAATTTGACACAAAATCCAGAGCTCATGCCGCATGAGCTCTGGATTTTGTGTCAAATTTCGACGTCATTTACGGAAAATATTGCATTTCATACAAATTAATATCGGCGAAAAGCGGCGATGCGATAAGGGTGGTAATTTCAGAGCTGGTGGGTGTCTTATTGAACTGATTAGACTGCAGTGGAATCGGACATCTCCGTTGGTAGGATCACTGCACTAGGCGATGTCCAGAATGGACACAGTGTATAGCGCACTTATAAAATAGCGATCGTCACCGCGACGTATTAGTGTATACGGTTATGTAGATTATTTTTGTTTGCTACATTCTTGTAACCAATGCTTTTTGTCATCTTTAGAGCACGAAGAACAAAACTGGGGTTGGTTCCTTTTTTTTCTTCAACAATTCCTTTGGCTGCCATCTTGGATTTCAAAATGGCCGCCCTGAAATGCTATATTCATTATATATATATACACTTCTAATACAGGTAGAATATTGATTATTTTTTTGGTGATAATCATCTTTTGGCCACACACAACAAAACCCGTTTTAGTTTAATTTTTTAACAGATTCCATGGCGGCCATCTTAAATGGCCGCCATGAAATCGTATACAATATATTGTAATAGTCATATCTACATTTATAATACAGATAAAATGTTGTATTGTTCGGCTATGTCATCTACACACTTCAGATAATAAAACAGGGGTAGGTTCCACTTTTTCTGATAACTGGTATGGCGGACATTTTATTTTCAAAATGGACTCTATGTAAATAATATTTCTTGTGTCTTCACTGTCTTTAGTAAAGTGTATTTATAGTTAGGTTGTATTGACTGATTTGCTACGTTCGTGTGGCAAACGTTCTTTGTATCATCAAAGAAAACATGAGTTGTTCCTATTGTGTTCTAATTTTCAAAATGGCTGCCGTGAAAATCATATATTTCTCATATAATCATGAACAAATCATTTGAACTGATTTTTTCCCGGACTATAATCATTATTGAAAGTAAAATATATATGACTGAAGTCAATTTCAAGTCACTGTTTATAACAAATATGTTAGATTTCAAAATGGCCACTGTGTGTAAGCAGGACTTTTCTTAACTATGGATACAGTGCTTTCAATCAGTTCCATCACTGCATCACTGCATCTGCATTAGAGTCTACATATTGTTGGTGTTCATGAAAGGCAGAGCTGGCACAATCACACTCAAAATGTGATCAAAGGAGTTGCTTACATAAAATATATATCCTATACAAACTTGTATGCAAGAAAGTATAGAAGCAATATCGAAAAGGCAGTATTTATGTGATTAAATGACTTTTTCGGCATTCAAACGCACATGTTCATTATCTGTAGAAGATGTGTGTAAAAAGTCAGATTGATTGTCAAAAACTCAGTTGGAGAAGTTGAATACACTATATACATAATACAGAATTGTATGCAGGAAACCAGAAAAATTGCCACGTTGAAAAGGCAGTATTGTTCCATGGTCATTATTATTATTTACGATTACCATATGGTCTTAAGAGATCACAATTTCTATGTCAATATAAAAGTGGTCAGTGTCTTGATTGCCGAAATTGCGTTTCACTAGTTGAAATTGTCATATTATGACTTGACAAAGCCAGAGAAATGTAGCCCTACGCAGAAACCTAAAAGGCTCTGCATGAACATGAATAATGAGGCATGTTATTTGGCCGGAAACGGTTTCGTTATGTGTACGGACTGACTGTAAGATCACTTGCCTCTCATATGCATAATATAAATACTCTATTCATGTCGTCACAGATTACAGGATATTTTGCTGCTGTTGAAGCAATACAGCCTGTCAATGAAACACGTTTCTGGCCAAAATATATTAGTTACTGATACGCTAATCCACGAGTCAGTAAAATACATATATTCTCACATTATTAAGGGTATAAATCCACAGGTACATGTCGTATTCGCGAACTTACCTGTCAGTGATCGCGAGTTGCAATAAATTGTAAACTTGACACAATTGATTATGCTAGAAAAACAAGTCTAAAGGGATAACTCAATTTCACAACGCTATGTCCGCAGAAAATGGTGGTGTTATGGGAATACGGAGATAAGCTTAAAGGATATAAACACATAATTCTGACTCAACTCGAGTCTAAAATAATGCAAGCCGTGCACAATGGCCATCTCGGCATTCAGAAATGTCTTAGACGAGCGCTAGATATTATGTTCTGGTAAAATGGTTGGATGATGTTCAATTGAATACTATGTACCAGACCACTCATGAGAAACTGTTGCTATAAACATTTCCATTGAAAATAAATTTCTGGTAACTGTTAACAACAACAGTCACACAGCATGAAATCTAAAATGGCCATTGGACAGTTGAAAGTGATGTACAGTAAGCATGGTATACCAAGTACACATGTATCAGATGAAGTCTGCAATTTGCCTACCAGGTATTTGCTGATTTTGCAAAAGAAAGATATTTCCTTAATACATGATGTATGTAGCCAATGTGGGTTAGCTGAACGAACAATAATCATTGTGAAACACAGTTTCCTAAAAACAAAAGATGAATACCTATATTTTGGGTACACTGAAATATCGAAACTCCCATAACCGGCACTGAATGGTCACCTGCACAGTTATTGATGGGGCAGCAGCTTCTATCCAGTTTACTGACCACTTGTGAGCAGGTATTGCCAATAAATGTTTCGATTTGTGAAAAAATCAGATCCAGTCATCAATAAAGCAAGAAACGCTATGACAAAAGCTTTACAATTAAAAGAGTTAAACATTGCCCTCCATAAAGACATCAAATTGTTGAGACCAGTGGCAGTCTGCTTGCACAATGTCAGATCTTACATTGTACAGACTGCAGATGGTGCATCATATCGCCGTAACAGACGCTTTCATATTACAGCAATGGAGAATATGAGTATGTATGAGTATTTACCTTCGCAATGAAATATACCAAGACATTAATGGATACAATGGATTAGTTGGCATAGTTTATCTTCTTATTGTAAAGGAAAACACATGTGTTGACCAAGATATCATTTGAAGAAACATAACTATAAGCCACAACAATACGTAATACAACAATACGTAATACATTTAAATCCGTGAGTGCAATGTATGTGACACACTTATTTCCAGCGGCCATTGAAGATACTGGTGTCTGGTACTACAGTACTATTTACCAATAATCGCGACAGTTTGTGTTCATTGTATTATGAGTATAAGCAGAAGAAACATACACAATATCACCACTGCATTAAACATGCATAATCAATATTAGAGTGTCAAGTTTAAATATTTAATTTCAAATATACTGAAATAATTATGCCAATATTTCTTATCCATAATACATAATAATAATAAACACCACATATAATGACGTGGACGTTAAATATAAATTAATGTCAATGGCGTCCATTTTGAAATTCAAAATGGTGACCATGCTGCTCTTAAGAAATGGGACAGACTTTAGTTTTGTTATATATAGATATGTTTTCAAGTAAACACACACGTTCCAATCACAATATCAATATCATTTGAAAGAACATAACTACAGCCACAGAAATACTAGAATGTGTAACAAATCTTTTTTTTTTGTGGCGATGTACATAACACACTTAGTTTCGGCTGCCATTTTGAAGATAAAGATTACTCGTACCACAATACCAGTTAGTAATAATCGAAGCAGACTGTGTTCAAAGAAATACGAGTATAACCAGAAGGAAAATGCAAAATGTTAGCACGACATTAACAAATGTCCATAATAATATGTTGTTCGCTGCAAAAACACCACACATAATGATTGACCTCGAAATATAAATGTCAATGGCGGCAATTTTTAATTTCAAGATGGCGGCCATTTGGCTCATAGAAAAAAATGGAACCAGCCCAAGTTTTGTTGTATATGGTCTATAGATGGAAAAAACATTGGTCCACACAATGTAGCAAAAACATTCACAAGACCTAAAATAACGACATAACAGTATACACTATATTGAGGGAATATAAACATATGTATTCATATAGTTTCAATCGTGCACTATATAAACAGATTGACTATCGCCATGACAGAAGAAAATAATAAATCGGCATTTAACTCTTGAAATTTCTTATTCTCATTTAGTTTAAACAATATTTATTTCAAATAATATACATGTATATATATGCATCAAAATACATATAATGTAAAAGTGAATAAGGATTAGAAAACAAGCTCAAAGTACGGGGCGCCATGCAGGACAGGTTAATTATGTGTACAAAATTGAGTTTTGTAACACTAAAAATCACAAAATTCAATTCTGTGTCACAAAATTCAATTCTGTCAATTCTGTGTCACAAAATTCAATTCTGTGTCACAAAATTCAATTCTGCATACGTTTCGTATACAAAATTCGTTTTTGTTATAAAGGATTCAATTTTGTAAGACAGAATTGAGTTTTGTGAAGAAAATTCAGTTTTGTGGGACAGAATTCATTTTTGTCCACAAAAATTAGTTTGCGTAGGATAGTCTATGTCATCTCTACGTTGATTGGTTGAGATCGGTCTTAGTCCATTTTACTAGATGGTGGAGTACACTTGCAGGTTTAAATATTTCAATGCGAAAATATAACCCAATATATCAATATTATACTTCTTTATGGACAGTTATTTTGGTTATATATGATTACAAATGAGTGGTCACACTCAATTTAGTATATATACTTTGAAGGAGAAATAAGAAAATATTCAGAATTTTCCCTCAATTATGTAAAAACAGGGTCAAAACTAAAAGTAGTCGGGACATAGCTAGACCTGAGAGCATGCCCATATATAGAGAATACCAGGCTAGTGTACATGTATTTTGATATCAAGTTTATCAGGCAAGGCTAGGAAACGCTTAGGAATTCCGAGGCTTGCCGAGGAATTTCTACCGTTTCCGAGCCGAGCCTGATAAACTTGATATTAAAATACACTAGCCTGGTATTCTATTTATCAGGTAACGTTTTATGCTCGAAAATGACATTAGATGACGTCGTATTCTAACAGTAGATCTAACCTTGTGAAACAAATGGTATTGGATCTGTGTCTACTAGTTACGAAGTTACGTGTTCGCAACTATGTGTCTACATGCATTATTTACAGTATACACCATCTTAGTATCCATGGCATCTACGCAAATACTACAAATGGTTTCCTCAAATGGCCCAATACACACATTCTGTTTATAAACACAGACAGCAGTCAGAACACAGGCCACAGCGCGTGTATTATTGATTTAACTGGGGCAGATGTACCTTTATACACAATAAATGAAGTCAGTACTCGCGGGAGATCTACATGTACATGAATTATGTGTACAATTATAACGCAAATGAGTTTAAATACGAATGGGTTTGTCAACGTTTGACTGTTTGGAGATAGTTGAAGCAAAATGGCAGAATGAGAAATGAATCATCGACATTGAATGTGTAGATCGGCGACCGTGACCCATTTCTCCAGTGCAGTTTCTGACCAATGGTAGTCCTTCTTACATGCGTGTGCAGAATTGACAGAATTGAATTTTGTGACACAGAATTGAATTTTGTTACACAGAGAATTTTGTGATACAAAAGTGAATTTTGTGACACAGAATTGAATTATGTGGCACAAAGTTGAATTTTGTGACACAGAATTGAATTTTGTTAACACAGAATTGAATTTTGTGACACAGAATTGAATTCTGTGGCACAAAATTGAATTTTGTGACACAGAATTGAATTTTGTTACACAGAATTGAATTTTGTGGCACAAAAGTGAATTTTGTGACACAGAATTGAATTTTGTGGCACAAAAATGAATTTTGTTGACAAAATTGAGCCATGTCCCACTTGGCGCCCCGTACGAAGAGCTTATGTGAATTCTTCTCCTTGAGTAAAGCATCAGTAAATGGGAATGTGGCAAGAATGCATATAATCTATACATATGTAAGTTTTGTTTGATAATTGAAGGAAAAAGAGTTATCCCAAGCATGCGCTCCGAACCATAGGCATTGAATTCAATTGAACTGTTATAACGATATACGACTAACATTTGTCCTGCTATTGGCAGTTTACAAGATAATCGTTACAAACCGTTCAGTCGCAGGGGCAGTCTCCCGTCATGCAGTGAAACGTTTAGAGGCAATAATGAATTGTTGAACCCTTTGGAATACAAGGCTGTTTATTTACGTTTGATACTTAATATTTCATTTATTAAAATACGTCCATAAACCGATTATAATCATTGTTTGATTTACATTGAAACTTCATACGCATGACCAGGGGCCTATTTCACCAACATTGCAAAGTATACTTATCTAGCAAAGTATACTTTGAGGGAGAAATTTTAAATTTTAGGATAAATTTATTATTTTTTATTATACTGAATTTATTACATTATCACAGCCATTTTGGCTGTGATAATGTAATAAATTCAGTATAATAAGTATGCATATTTTTAAACATCAAATATATGTAGTTGTTACTTCTATATGACATAATGCATTTCGGGGAAAAATAAATGATTACTCCCCCAAAGTATACTTTGCTAGAAAAGTATGCTTTACAATTTTGATGAAATAGGCTACTGATGACCGTGGTCCGCATGTCTAGTCCGCCGAAGGATTTCATGGTCTCAAAGTGTCATCATTTGACAGTTGAAGTAAATCGGTGGAGATAAAAGGTCTGTAAAAATGGTATGTATAAAAGGTATGTAAAAATTTCGAGGTCATTTGACTTTGACTTTGGGCATATGGGCCGCATTGGTGGGCTACAGAATGAAACCAAGAGACAGATTTACATACGCAATCTGCTTTCTTCTGAATCCCGTTTCATATTACCTCGAGTCTTGCTCTTGATTTACACCATATACATATCATGTAAATTTAATAGGAATACTATATGTTCATACTATTCAATTAAAATATGGACGATGATAAAGAAGTATTTAACGTTTGAGTCGGAGTAAGGGTTATGGAGATATAAGGTATGTAGGTACAAACCTGGGGCCCGTTTCACTAAACTTCGTACGACTAAGAAGTTCGTAAATGACAAACTAAAATGTACATGTAGTACAAAGTTTGCATTTGCAGCCGATTTGGGGAATTTTTGGTGGATTTGTTCAGATTTAAGGACCCGACATGTAGGTGGAAAATGGTGGAATTGGTGAACCACGCTGAGGTGTGATATGAATTTATAATAAAATCTTCGTACGGAAATTGTAATGTCGTACGAAGTTTAGTGAAACCGGCCCCTGGCTTTTAGGAATCATATTAAGTGTGTACAGTACAATCTCTCTAAACCGGATACCCTGGGAGGTCCCCACGGTGTCCGGTTTAGAGAGGTTCCACTGTAAATCATGCGTATGACGATTCTGAAATGTATTGGCGTGTTTTCGATCATGAACATACATTAACATCTGAGATAAATGATGAAGAAAACCATCAACAATAATATCACGGAGGTTGCCTTGGTGTCCGGTTTAGAGAGGTTCCATCGTATTTGGCTTGCCGCAGTAACGTATGTGCCGGAGTATACCCCACACCCCGCGGCGCAATACCTAGGGACTGTCTAGATTGTAGGTATCATTGGATCAGCGAACTAATCCGTTAAGGCGGCTGTCGATAGTTTGAGTAGGTGCTTATTAAACAAATTGTGTATCGATTGATGTTTGACATGCTTCTCTAAGTCCTGATATCTCAGTAACGTCACGAGCAAACCGACACTATAATCTGCCTTCATACCGGTACCTCACAGGTGACTGAACACACACCTGTGGGGTACATGCAGTGGTATCTCCGTTCACAATGCTGGGTACTTTTGCACCAGTCGTGGATCTACACGTATTTGTTTTCAAGTATCGAATATTTGTGTTAGTTTTATTTTATTTTTAAAATGCATATATTGTAGTATATGTATATATTATTGTTCATCGATGAACAGAAGCCAGTGATGTGAACACGAATAACGTATGCCCAATGTTTCGAGCGAGTATCAGTCATACTTGTGTTTAAATGCGCACTCACCACCCATTATTGATCAACGTAGCTAAAGTTCAATTAGTATGTTCGAAAAAAAGGGGCATTAGAATTAGATTCTACATTCACCGGTTTCAAGAAAACTACATTAGGTAAACTTGCAATTCATCCATTTTGGGATGATTTTCTATTTATTTCCCTTTTATGTGATGTGGTAATGCATCGAATTATGTGATATTAACTAATATAAAACGAGGAACTGGAACACGTTTATTTACTTTCACGTCGTGTATACTATGTACAGGTATTTATAAGAAAATATAGGATATTCCATCGTAAATTGTCAATAGCGGGAAATAATACACGACGAGTGAGCGAAGCGAACGAGTTGCTTTCACGGACGCCGACGGACACGAGTGTATTATTTCCGCTATTCAAACATGTACGAAGGAATATCCACTTTATTACACTTCCACGGCGGATATATATGCACATTTAGTATATTTTTGAGATTAAAATCAATGAATAGTGACAAAATCCAAATTACGCAGCTGTTTCTATGAACCAGATATGTTTGAGTGCATGTTTGGAATGTGTTCAATCACATTAACATTCTACATTAGTCGAGACCCTTTCCAAATTTTGAAATAACTTTATTTTGACTGTAATAAAAAGTAAACATTTTGCGTGCTAGCTCGTGGTTTCCAAGAAAACAGGCGCGCAATTACGGGTGTTCTCCTCACGGTGTATTATTTGTAGGGAGTTGATTACGGGTTTTCTCTCACAGCGAAACCCGTGCAAATAACTTTCAAGAGTGTAATAAATAATAATAATCTTAAAATCACCAACATTTACACACACGTTACTTTTGTGTATCATTATCAGAATGCTGGAGTGTGTTGCCCGATCTGGAGAGTAATTTGTCATAACAGACACATTTTGTTAGACCGTATACATGTATGTTGTCTGTATTCTAGGCAAATGTTGTTTTCTCACTAATTTGTGTTACTTGCATAATCTTCCCAACAGTGAACACTATTAATGTAGACGAATTACATTTTTGACATACACTGAGCTGTTTATTCAGTATCTATTTTAGGGCATTTTTCTCTATCATTCGCATTATTCAAATGTTTGTGTAGAATAATTGTAGTATCTGTTTCCAAATGTAGCTTTGTTAAACACTTAAAACAATGCAGATGACAAACAAATGTCAGTCTTTTGAGAGGTCATGTAGGCTGTATTAATATCCGATGCAATGCAGTTCGATCATATGTGGTTGTGAAAATGGTGCTTAACTGTTTTGCAACCACAGTAGATCCAGATCAGCCTGTGCATCCGCACAGTCTGATCAAGATCTGCACTGTTCGCCATTTCATCACTGAAACATCCGTCATGCTTCTAACAAGCAATATAAATAATTACCAGGCTACAGGAATGTGCTATTTGATCAAGAGCTACCTTGGTCCCAAATCCCATAAGCCGAAAGTCGCCAGTCACAGCCACATACTACGTTGCCCAGCAAACATATTGAACTTGGCCTCTCCGATTGTGATACGCACTTGACAAACGATAACAACTGACACATGTGAAAACAAGACTCGTCAACCGTCACTACCTATGTATACACCACCATACGGTCGGCGGACATGTACATGTGGTAATTGTGTAGCTCCACTGAATGATAGCCCATGCTAAAGTAGTGTACAGACGAAGCAAGAAAATACACGAACATGCGGGCGGACTGGTAGGCAATTCGGTCTGGCTACAAGGAACGAGTTGGTACGATGCATGTAATTGTAAGGAAATTCCTAATATTAACGGGTGCTTAATAATAATTTGGATGTAAATACAACGTTTGATAGAGATTCGTATGAAAATCGTTGGAGAATGCGCCTCGTGTGCATGTAATCACATAGTATAAAGTGTAATTCTACTGTCTGTTTCACGAACCCTGCCAAACTTTTACAGCTACATGTATATCCATAATGTAAAAACAATACATGTATATGTTTGCGAAAATATTAAATGTTATAACAATTTAACAATGACCCTTGTTTTTATGTGAAATTTGCTCAACTATTGATTTTATTTCGAAAAACAATTTCCCCATGTTAAATTCCCAGAGACATTACGTTTTCCAATTTCAGAAATAGTGAACCGAGTTTCAAAATTTAACAGTTGTGTTCTTATTTAGATCTCTTCCAAGCTATCTGGTCAAGTTTCAGAGTCAATTGTTTTCGTTGTTTTGTTTTCACTCCTCCTGTAGCTCTTCCAGCTCCTTTTCGCCCATGTTAAATTATATAGAAAAGTCATTGTTTCGTAATAAAAGCAATCTTTCACCGAATTTCACAACATAAAATTGTGTTTCTAGCCGTAATATTTAGACACGTTTCGTGAAACAGACAGTAGTTACCCGAATCTTCATAGCAACACTGACAACTATGTGTCATAATAACGACTTAGCTATGTTGAACTAATGATATAGCTATGTCGTAATAACATACTACTGTACATGTATGTCGAACTAACTACTTAGCCGTGTCGTTATTTATGACTTTGCTAATACCGACATACTGTGTCGAAATAACGATAATTCTAGGTGATACGTATGGGTTTGTATTGTTTGTAAGTATTACATTGTGTAAACACAATGCCGTTTTCCGTAGAAAGGTATCATTACCACAATGCATACAAAGCTAACAAATGAAGATTCCAGAGATTAATTAAATAGAGGATCTTGAATGACTGTTCATTTGATATAATATGTATGAAACGAGTATACGTATTTCATATGAAACAACGCTATGCCGAGATTCTTATGAAATTAGTCAACGAATTTAATAAATATCACGTTAAGAACCAACTATATACCTGATCATTGTTTGATTCAAAGATAATTGTTTCATAAATGTGATGGACTATATGTATAACGTATGCGAACACTGCCTCTTTACTGTATCCTATACGGCACCTGGGGTGTCCAACTCGGCCATCTTTGTGTGTTCCAGCCATCAGCCAGTTCCACTTGTGCTGCCGTTTGACAAAGAACTCCAAATGTGAAGAGAAAATCGCACAGTGTATCACTTTTACCTTGCAAACCACACAACACATACCATATATACCCACTACTATACTGTTATTAGCTATCACATCCAGTGACATGCAAGCAGTTACCTGAGTGTATTGTCCCTGGTGTCCTCTCACCAACTATGTGAGTAAATATAGCTATACATATGGCTAACGTGTACAGTAACATATGCTGTGCATCAGATTGGAAAGTTTACACGTTGAAATTTATTTTGAGATTCATGGGAGAAATGCTCATATATCTCGTCTTTTGTATAGTTTGCTGGCATACTTATTATACAATATATTATGTATTGCACAACATTTTATTTGGTTTACTGTCATATTATTTGCTGTATGTGTCAAACGCACGAAGTGTCGAAACTGTACATTGGCTTGTACATACAAAGATGGCGGAGATGGCAACTCAATGCTCCATATAGTATACAGTAAAAAGACAATGTTCACATATGTTATATTATCATCGAAGTCAAGTGTATCTATCTAGTACATACTACCTTAAAGGAGGTATAACCAGGTTCTGTGTTCGCGGTACGCTTATTTATTCATCATTTATATATCAAATAAAACAAATTTCACAGTAATACGGCAAGTATGTGCCGTACTTTTATGAATTTCATATTCCGGACAGCCAGTTTTCCAAGCCGTCACTGCATGACTAACTTCCCCTTATTTTGCTTACCACAGTTATTTCCCTTTGCGGTCACGTGGGTATATGTATGGAACGCCAAATCTACATAAACTCAAATATATATTGCTAGCAACAACTATTTGGAGCAAGCAATAAATATTTGGAGAGCTCTCGAAATCATTTGGAGAGCTCTCGAAATCAATTAATGATATCTCGAAATCATTTGGAGAGCTCTCGAAATCATTTGGAGCGAGCAATATAACATTTGATTTGGAGAGCTCTCTAAATCATTTGGAGCTATCTCTAAATCATTTGGAGAGCTCTCGAAATCATTTGGAGAGCTCTCGAAATCAATTAATGATATCTCGAAATCATTTAGAGAGCTCTCGAAATGATTTGTAGCGAGCATTATATAACTTTGATTTCGAGAGCTCTCTAAATGATTTGGAGCTATCTCTAAATCATTTGGAGAGCTCTCTAAATCATTTGGAGAGCTCTCGAATTCATTTGGAGATATCTCAAATTGATTTAGAGAGGGCATTATAAACTTGATTTGATGCTAGCTCCAAATACCACTCCACGTGGGAACTAGAGGAAAAAAACAATACGCGTTCCCTTCCCGCGCTTTTAAAATCTCTGTACGCATGTGCAACGAGCCTATTAAAAACTTCGTAACCTTCAATATGGAGTATATGGATGGAGTGAAAAGTAAAAAAAAATTGTTTAGCTTATTTCTTTTTCATTTATTGATGCTTTTAGGCATATTTAATTTATTTATAGACCTCGGTCCGTTACTTCAACCTGTGTTGTAAACATGCTCGACATATGTGTATTCACTACTACACGTGTGGCAGGCGACTTCCGGTCTAGGTAAAGTCGCACTAAATTTGGGATGGCACGATTTACCAAAATCTACCAAAATCTTCATGTAATTACTATATTTGTAAATAAATAAAGCTATACACATTATAATTATATAATATTTGGACTGTACTTACATAATATCTGTCATTAATTTGCTTATATCCGGGCCTTTTTTTAATGGTTTGATGCAAAATGGAAATATTTGTACATGAAATAAAGGGAGAATACCGCGATTAACTTATGCTAGGAAGCCAATGAATATAATGCACATTATAATGGCTAAATGGGAATGATGATTTTTAATTGAAATACTCATAAAAACAGTAGAACCTCTCTAATGTTGACATCCAAGGAGACAGTGTGTGAAAACTGTTATGTCAACTAGTATAATTATATATTTATATACGGTAGTAATATATAATTTAAATATATAAACTACTAATATTTTAAAACTAATACTGCATTACTATGTGTATGTGGCTGTGACTGGATAAATGGGGCTTATCGAAATTGTGACCAGTGTAGGTTCTGATTAAATAGATCCCTTCTGTAGCCTGGTAACGACCTACATTGCTAGTTCGAAGCATGACTGGGGGTTTCATTTATGGAATGATGAATGTTGCAGATGCTGATCAGACTGCGGATGCACATGCTGACCTGGATCTACACTGGTCGCAAAACCCATAAACCACATTTCTCCAGTCACAACCACAGTATGTGCGATATACAATCATGGTCGATGATAACTTAAAGTTAGACAACTGAAATATAATTAATGAGTCTCGGTAGTCTCCCTTTATAATAATGCTATATTAATCGTTTTCTCGCAGATATATGTGCTTTATTCTTCATATGTTTCGGTCAAAATGTGGTTATTATATGATATACTAATAATATATTGTAGAAAAAGTATATACTATAATCATAAATGTTATTTTTAATGAAGATTTGGGTATATTTGGGTAAATCGTGCTGCGTAATTCAATGCGTAATTCAATAATTCAGGGAGACATCGTTTTCATAGTTTCAAGCGATTTAATGCTAGCTCCAAATAAGATATATATTGCTAGCTCGAAATTAATTCGAGATAGCTCGAAATGATTTCGAGAGCTCTCCAAATGATTTCAAGAGCTCTCAAAATGATTTCGAGATAGCTCCCAATGATTTAGAGAGCTCTCGAAATCAAAGTTATATAATGCTCGCTACAAATGATTTCGAGAGCTCTCTAAATGATTTCGAGATATCATTAATTGATTTCGAGAGCTCTCCAAATGGTTTCGAGAGGTCTCCAAATGATTTAGAGATAGCTCCAAATGATTTAGAGAGCTCTCCAAATCAAGTTATATAATGCTCGCTACAAATGATTTCGAGAGCTCTCTAAATGATTTCCAGATATCATTAATTGATTTCGAGAGCTCTCCAAATGATTTCGAGAGCTCTCCAAATGATTTAGAGATAGCTCCAAATGATTTAGAGAGCTCTCCAAATAAAAGTTATATAATGCTCGCTACAAATGATTTCGAGAGCTCTCTAAATGATTTCGAGATATCATTAATTGATTTCGAGAGTTCTCCAAATGATTTAGAGATAGCTCCAAATCAAATGTTATATAATGCTCACTCCAAATGATTTCGAGAGCTCTCCAAATGATTTCGAGATATCATTAATTCATTTCGAGAGCTCTCCAAATGATTTCGAGAGCTCTCCAAATATTTATTGCTAGCTCCAAATATTTGTTGCTAGCTCTAAATATTTAGAGCTAGCAATATATATTTAAGTTTATGTAGATTTGGCGTTCCATATATATGACGTATCAGTAGTACTTCCGAAATGTATGCATAATACGATTATTATACTTAATTAACTCCAGTTAATTAGAGCGCTGATATAAATATATGGGACCCTAGCTGTATAACTATAAGAATGACCTAGTTACAAACTACATACTGAAATGCGACAGTGGGTGACAAAATGAACATAATGTGCAATGTTCAGCAGCTGTATGATACCAGTCTGTATATACATGTATTTTTATTTACATCGTGAGGTCACAATCTATGTTTTCCCCGATAGTACGTATATATAACGATAAAACAGACAGGCAAAAGAGTAGACACTTACCAGAGCTGTCAGATGCATATATGGATCTGGTGCTATGCTGGCCAAACTGTCATAACGTCATTATTGTAGGCCATTGTCCACTTACAATGAAACAATGCTGTACATGTAGGCCGTCAGCCAGAAATGGAAACCCTTCCCCCCGTGGGATTTGTACAGACATATTTTTTCTGAAACTACATTCAATTACGAGTTATATGCCATATGTCTACGCTCTGTAACCCGCTGGATGAATGTTTGTCACCATTTTGAAATATACCACCCTCGGACTTTTCGCAATTGTGAAAAATCTAATTTTTCATTGAAAATCAACTGTTTTTTATCATTAGAAACAACTGATATGGCAGTTTTGTATGTTTTCTGATGTGTTCATAACTATACAATCGAATAATGTTCAAATAAATAATATCTGCTAATTCAGATGCCGAATTTTGCACGTTGTGTTACCCCACCCACTGAATTTCAATGACAAAACACCTACCTTAATAACTCCATGAAAGTATGGTACTTTTGTATTTTCTTCGTTTCAATGGTACCTAGTAGTGTTCATTAGCCATGTTAATTGCATATATGCCGATTATCTGATGTCTGCAGTCTATGATACAATGTTAAAAACAAAGTATTTTTCACCATTCCCCACCCATACATTTTACAATGGAAATTTTACATGTAATGAATTTAATTTATGTTATGCACTGTCACTCACCTATAAATTGTTAAATGCATATGCAACTACCTATATACACTACTGATAACTATCCGTACACACTTTATATACAGTGTGTCCGAGTGTTCGTCCGTCTGTTCGTCCGCTTCGCAGTTTCTTAGTGATGGTAACAACTACGCTATATGTCTCATTATGCAAAACTATCTCGGTGTATATTAATTGTATCAATTGTAATTGTACTTACTAGTGTTTTCAATAAACACTAGTAAGTACAATTACAATTGATATAATTAAAATATGATATTATTCTGATTAAATAATGTATACAGCAGATGATGCAATGTTAAAACAAAGTAGTTTTAACTATATACTCCCCACCCATTGAATTTACAATGACTATTTTGCATGTAATAATTTGTCTTACTTTATACGCTGCCAGATACTTTTCAAAGGTTCATGTGAACATGTAGCTACTAACACCTGTATACATGTATGTGGATATGACTGGAGAAATGGGATCCAGATCAGCCTGTGTATGCGCACAGTCTGTTCAGGATCTGCACTGTTCGCCATTCCATCAGGGAAACACCCATCATGCTTCTAACAAGCATAATATATCGTTATCAGGGTACATGAATGTACTATTTGATCAGGAGCCACACTGGTCGCAAATCCCGTGAGCCCCATTTCTCCCGTCACAGTCATATATTAGTTATCCACACACATTTCAGATACAGAATTAATTTCTGTTCGTCTCTATATATGTCCATTTCCTATTTATGCAACCAAGACACTTACCATGTTTACTATGTTGTGTATTCCAACATGAACGTCTCTGATACATATAAGTATTTCTCTCAGCTATTGACAGGCCTTTATACACCATTAAGTAAAATAAATATAATTATTACTGTCAATAGTATAGGTCGTAGGTACTAATTTGCAAATTGGATATAGAAAATATACCTTTTCTACCATGCTGAATGGATGATTTGTAGCACATATTACTCCATGTATGACACAGTAAATACTAAAATACAAAATATTAAGATAACTGTAAATAATACGAGCAAGCTAAGCTGGAGTAAAACAGGACAAATAGATTGTTATACACTTCCAAGTAAATGAATTTGTGTGACATACAAATAAAATTAGGTAGTAGAACCGATGAAACTGAGATATATCCCGGTTCCACACTATTTATCGTGCATTACAATGATATACCCTCAACCCATTCCGAGTCATCAGCAGGAACAGGATTCAAATGTGTAGTTGGCACCTGTACTTATAAAAGCATGTATATAGTAAAACTGTATAACTTGTATAGCTACTTAAATACAGTATGTGTCATACGAGACATGTATGACCGTCATCCATTACCAGTGTAAGTGCACACCAGTGCATGCATCATGGCCATTGCCTAATACATGCAGGTATATTGCTACATTAGTCTTATTTGAGAGGCACCCATGAAGATATTGTATTTTGTAAGTGAGGTGTTGTAAGTAAATATTTGACCATGATTGCATAATAGTGACATTTGATAACCTGTAAGGTTGATATACCATTTCATAATTTTCATAGAAACTAAGACATTGAAGGTGCATGATCTTTCTAAAAGCATGTATATGCTCTTCAAATATATCCACTATATTCATATAGCTGTTATGTATGCATATACAAACTATTTTGTCCAATATGTTTCAACAATCGGTGTTCTTAATTATAGCACACGTTTTATTCTACACCTGTTGTGTCAAATTACCAATATTTACTATATATACAAACCAATATTAGTATGTATGTAGTCTGAAAAAGCGATTCCGTGGTATTCAAACATCAATCTAGTCCAGTTTAAGAAGTATGCACATCTACCACGTGTAGCCACACACACTCATAGGACCATCAATATACATTTAGTTTAAACAATATTTATTTCAAGTTGTGGCAAGTGATATATATACATACAATTGAGAACAGGATTAGAAAACAAGCTTTTACACTTATGTGAATTCTTCTCCTGATATACATTTAAATTCCCATGACTGATAACGTATCTCCATCACATAGCCTCTATCGAGATACATTAAACTTTGGATTTTACTATGCAATTGAACTATTGTCTACATGGCATTCTAACTATTTACACAGGCGGTAATGATCAGGTTTGTGGAATTTCTGCCGCATTGTACCACAGTTGTGTGTTTTGCTGGCTCTTTGGGTCGTCTGAATATATATTTCTCTATTTGACAACATATAATGTCATTCTAATGATCAAACAACTCTATACTCATTTACCATGTGTACATTTATTTACTGAATGCAGAATTATATTTTCATTGTACCTGGTTAGCACATACATACCACACGTAGTTTTTAGTTAATATACACGTCTTTGCCTCCACATACCCCTAGGTGGGCATTGAATCCGCATAACAATCCCTATGGTTTTTCTTTCAAATTTATTACACCGCTGATGGACAATCATATTCCATTACTATAGCAACCAGAGACATGTATTCGACTATATTTCATGGGCTAGCAGAGTTTGGTGTCATCGCAAGATGCGGGACCTCCTCAGGTTAAGGGTATTATCAACTATTTTAGAAATTTAAGCTGTATTAAAAATGTACTTATAGATCCGTAAATATCACATCTCCTAATTGCAAAAGCGGCCATGTTGATGGTCATCTTGAAACTGATCGACAGTCATGGTGACACTGTATATGGTTAGGTTTGTGGTGTATTAGTTTCAATAATGTTTTTAATTAGAATAATGAATACAACACATGTAGTGGTTAATGTAGAACTGATTACATCAGTGACTGCATGATTACATATCGTTACCATGTATTGTATTTATTTTCCAATCAAACTCACGACCAAGGGTTAATTTAAATTATTGTCACATGCGAAGGCATATGCGGGATGCTTAATGTTGGAGAAAGCCATGCATGTTTGCAATAAGCATACCCATGCATTGTATACCTGGATAATTATGTATATGTTATCAAATTATTTGATTTGTATACCTCAAACTGGTATGTATACATGTAACAGGTGCATGTCATGCTGTTTATAACAACTCCATACAGTAAAGAATAGAACAAAACAAGAACATTTTGGCGGCCATTTTGACTGTTCTGACAATTGTGAAAGGTTATTGCATGACTATCGCCTGTATTTTCCATTTATTTGTGAAGGAAAGCAATATATGTATGTTTCAACTTTATGAATGTCTGTATTTGTTCGTAACAGCACACGACTCGCAGAAAAATATTGTCAAACAGCCTATTTCGGCAGCCATTTTGAAATATATTGCCATTTACGGATGTAATTAAATGTAAGATGTATTCTCTAAATCATTTTACATTCAAATTGTGACTTAATTACAGCAATTTACCCGGTTAATATTGATCAGATTGAAAGTTAACAATCCTTAATAAAACAATATAATTCTGTTCGGCGGCCATCTTGTAACATGGTCGCCATTTGTTTATCCAGCGGCTTTTTGAGCGCAGACAACTATGATTGATAGACAATAGGTTACTGAATCCGAAAATCATACTCACCAAAAATTCATGGGGGCGGGGAGGGGGCTATTGCTGGCTCAAGGTCTAATGGGGTCAATTAAGGAAAGCCAAATGCCCGGGATGGCAGCAGTGGGCAAATTAGTCGCACTGCGAATGAGAAGGTGCAATACGCCAAACACAACACGGGGCTTACAGGGCGTTTGCGACCAGTGTTGATCCAGTTCAGCCTGTGCATTCGCACAATCTGAACAGGATCTGCACGTTTCGGTATTTCATCAATGCAACACACTAACAAGCAATATAGATGGTATTTAGACTACACTGGTCAAAAATCACGCAAACCCCATTTCTCCAGTCACAGCCACATATAGGACCAAGCTATGTTTAATTAACGTAATCTCAATTTGGCAAAACAACGATTTTCTTCTGGAAAACATCTGTAGTTGTTAACATCAAGTCCAAACATTTTCTATTTATTTGAAATAAGTCAGTAGGAAAATAGATTAGTTATAGTGAATACTTTTACTGTCCATGGGAAAATTGAATATATAATTTTAATTATTTTTATCTGTCAAAGAACAAAATATGTGATTTAATTATGCATTGTATTTTAGTATTCGAGAACAGTATTTACGGAAACATAAAGGAGGGGACATTTAAGTTCCACATTTTTAGTCCTGCAATATAACAATCATCCATGTGTATAAACAAACACATCAAGATTGGATTTTCGGAACTGTAGAAAGTATCCTGATGTGCATAGTGTATCTATTCTTCCATGCCTGTCAAACTGGACTCAACCAATCAGCTTTGCATATGTGGCCTCGCGGATTCAATATACACCTGCCGCATTAGTGTTGACATCCGGCGGGCAACCGTCTGAACGTAGCTTCACACGTCTGTCACTGACTAGGACAGTTAAGCAAACTGGATTCAACCAATCAGCATATAATATGTGTGGCTTCTTTGAATTCAGAATACGCCTGTCCCAAAATACACTTCCCTATTTGCCTGCGGTAAGTCCGTGAGAATGTTCAGCCAAGACATAGCGGCTTAAGGGGCTCACGCTGCTGGTGTGAGAATTTTAAGCCGTGAGAATTTTAAGTCCGTCAATAAAACTGGTTTATATTGAACTACTAGGTGGTTTTGCAGACCGTTGTGCTGGTATATACTTATTGCATATTGTAATGGTAATATTACGCAATATGCAAACATCGTACGTAGTTATTCTATAAAATGTTGCATTTTTTACTATATAAATATGCAAAAATACTGAAATATCCATATGTCTGTCGATTAATTTTGTTGAGTAATGTGACAATGGTGTCCACACTTACCGTACTGAACGTGAGATGATTTAAAAGGAATAAATTGTAAACGAACGCAAAAACCATGCATTATATGTGGCGGGATTACAATTCTCACGGCAGGGACAATACACACCCACCCGTGAGAATGTTAAGTACATGTATTGTTAAGTCCGTCAGTAAACCCGGTTTATAGAGAACAACTCGGTGGTTTTGCAGACCGTTGTACTGGTAGATACTCATTACATATTTTAATGGTAATATTACGCAATATACAAACCTCGTACCGTAGTTATTCTATAAAATGTTATATTTTTTACGATATAAATGTGCCAAAATGCTGAAATATCCATATATGTGTCGATTAATTTCTTTGAGTAATGTGACAATGATGTCCACACGTACCGTACTGGACGTGAGATGATTTAAAAGGAATAAATTACAAAATAACGCAAAAACATGCATTATATGTGGCGGGATTAAAATTCTCACGGCAGGGACAATACACACCCACCCGTGAGAATGTTAAGTCCGTCAGTAAACCCGGTTTATAGAGAACAACTCGGTGGTTTTGCAGACCGTTGTACTGGTAGATACTCATTACATATTTTAATGGTAATATTACGCAATATACAAACCTCGTACCGTAGTTATTCTATAACATGTTGTATGTTTTACTATATAAATGTGCCAAAATGCTGAAATATCAATATATTTGTCGATTAATTTCTTTGAGTAATGTGACAATGGTGTTCACAGGTACCGTACTGGACGTGAGATGACTTAAAAGGAATACATTACAAAAGAAAGCAAAAACATGCATTATATGTGGCGGGATTAAAATTCTAACGGCGGGGACAATACACACCCACCCGTGAGAATGTTAAGTCCGTCAATAAAACTGGTTTATATTGAACTACTAGGTGGTTTTGCAGACCGTTTGCTGGTATATACATATTGCATATGTTAATGGTAATATTACGCAATATGCAAACCTCGCACCGTAGTTATTCTATAAAATGTGGCATTTTTTACTATATAAATTTGCCTAAATACTGAAATATCCATATGTTTGTCACTTAATTTTGTTAAGTAATGTGACAATGGTGTCCACACGTACGAAGCGCGAAAGTACTAAATCCCCAGATTGGAAATGTAACTATATTCGAAATTATGGATATGTTTTGTGTTCAATACATGTTAATCTAATTAAATCAGAAAATATTGTCGATGACTTAAAATTCTCATACCATTGTCCCCGATTGTTATTGTTCCGTCTGCGCATGCGCAGAAGTACACTGGCTGAAAAATCTCATGTGCTGAACATTCTCACGTTATACCGGACTATTAATGACCTCCGGCGACATCCATTTGAACGTAGCTACACACGCGTGTCACTGATTATTTCAGCTCAAAATAAAGAATTCATTTCAACTCAAAATTGTCAAAACACAAGTATGCTGAAGTGACTATCTACACATTTACGATATGTCGGAGATTATGGTAGCATTTTGTAGAAATAAATATAGAGATTTAACATTTAATTCAACATTTTTTTCTGATTCTGGCTCGGCTGTCTGTTTGACCTTGAATTACAACCGACTTCCGCACAGATAATCATCGCCGGCGATTGAAAGGAACGTATAAATAATCCAAGTATAAATAGGCGAAGGAACACGTAACGATTAACGCAATATTAAACGACACAAACGAAGAAATTATGCAACACATAAATGATGTCCGTAAATCCAAACGATATTATATAAGAAACCTTTATCGAGGAGAGATAAGCGATGACCAATTCATGGCCTGACTCTGTATAGGTGTCAGATACGGTGCGATATGAGAAATCTCAATATCACGAAAAATACAAACGAACCGGAAATCGGTTATTATGGTCGCCTTTGTTGTTTTTTTTTGAAGAAAATAAGTGATAGTTTGTAATGTGAACTTTAAATCAACAACACAAATGTAGTGTCGATTTATTGCATACAAATATGCATCGCACCTAACGTGTTTCTGTATCGGTTTTCATCTACATAGTTACATTTATTACACTATGTATTATGCATTTTAATGCACCGTGTTATATCGTGAACCCCATTATGTAATATACCATTACATTCAGACTTTTGTCATCCTCTAGTATAACACGTCACTTGATAAATGAAGACTCGGCTCAGAAACTGTAAGAGTTTCTCGGCAAGCCTCGGATTATCGACTGTCTGTTTCACGAAAGCTGCCCAAATTTTACGGCTACATACACAATTCAAAAACAAGATTTTTTTGATAATATTAAATTAAGGGAAAAGTTAAGAATGAGCTTTCTTTTTATTTCGTGAAATTTTGTCAAATATTGATTTTATTGCGAAAACAAAATGTCCCCATGTTAAATCCCCATAGATATCTTCACGGAGTGAAGATGTCTATGGGGATTTAACATGGGGAAGTTTTTCAGAATTTCGGAAATACAGGACCGATTTTTAAAATTTAACTTTTGTTTTCTTAGTTAGATCATTTCCAAGCTATCTAGCTAGGTTTCGGAGTCAATTTCCAAAATAAAATTTTGACTCCTCACACAAGTCCTCTACCTCTTTTCCCCCCATGTTAAATTCCCATAGAGAAATCAATTTTTCGTAATAAAACCAATATTTGACCAAATTTCACGAAATAAAAAGAAGGCTCATTCTTAAATTTTGCTTTAATTTAATATTACCGAAACAAATATTGCTTTTGCATTGTTTATATAGCCGTAAAATGTGGGCAGGTTTCGTGAAACAGACTATAGGAGTTTCCTAAAATGCCTGATCAACTTGATATACCATGGTATTTTCTATTTACAGTTTCGGACCATCCAATGTTTGATCATTTGCTATTGTGATGACACGTGACTTACTGCAGAACACATTGAGCGTGTTATTGTAGTTGGTGGGTGGCATTATGCCTGCGACTCAAATGAATTCAACGTACGGGTTGTGAGAATGTTGCGCTTGCCTTTACCTTGTACATTCTATTATCTACTCGAATATAGACTGTCCGTCATACTAATCCATTGAATGGCTATCACTGTGCGGAAGCTATCGATGAAGTTTGGTAATGATCCAACTATAGAACCAGGATATATGTCACATTTGGACGTCCGTTCAAATTTGTCGTCTTCTACGCCGGAATTGTGACTGCTACGTCTCATTTTCCACTTAACAGGGGTGAGGAAAAAAAGTACCGTTTATAAATGGACTAGTCTGAAAATTAATAAATCACAGTCCTTTCCTGTTATTTAGGATTGAAAGGGTTAATACATCAACTATTGTCAGTGTACTATATGTAAAAGGTGTTCAAGACAACGAAGTTACAGGCAAGGGGGCATAATACAATTCAACAGCAAGATCACATTGCATAATTTTATTCACAAAACATTTTCTATAGACATTTATGACATGTTGCCTTACATACATACACAACGATTATAAACCCCGGTCCTGGGCATGCGATCAAAATCAATCAGTTGTGTCAATTGAAATGTTTGATTTTACTTCAAATGTCCTGGCTCATGCACAAAGTCGGAATGTTGATTGGACGAGACTGAGCTTTGTTGAGACGGCCAACCAAACTGTGTGGTTCTAAGAAAAGATTTGGATAACATGCTCAGAACATTTTATAAGCATACATCTGTCCAGTACATGTTGTGTTATACATCATAATTGGGCACCGACTGATAAACAGAATGATGTGGCCATACAAGCCAGAAATTGCTGCGATATTAGCACATTTCTTGCCAGATACTAAGTTACAAACAAGTAGATTCTTATTCCTCCACTACGTTCTATATAGTTTAACCCTTTCACCTCTAAGAATTTTCCTATCAATCCAACCGTCACACAGTGGGTTTCAGACTAGTCCATTTATGAACAGGGGGTATTTTTTGTTCTCAAAAAGTTCTTTAAAAAAATGCAGATCCTGATGAGACAGCTAGTTACGAGCCGGCTTATCTGGACCTGCACTGTTTGCATAAACCGCTATGGCGGAATTTCGGGTTCAAAGGGTTAAACCTCCATGACCGGTCACCACTCTATATAATTGACCTCCCTACAACAGTCACCTCTCTACAGCCACCAGTCGTGGGTCGTCCCATGTTAGTTAGAATACCCCGAGATGGTGCCAGGTCCATACTACACCAATGTCACTTGGCCCCTGCCCCCAAAAGTAATACCAGTAGCATTACTCTTATAAGGGACAGGGCCGTAGCCAGAGGTAAAAATTTACCGAGGCAAATCTTATGAAACGTGTATCCAGTGGGAGCGCGTAGCGCGACCCGCATCGTAAAAAAAAATCGGCAAAATTTCTACCGATGCAACTGCCTCGGTTCGCCTCAACGTGGCGACGGCCCTGAGAGGGTATAACCAGATTCACCTCTCACATACAAAAGGCCAAAGACGTACCTGAGGGCCAAACCAGGTCTCCGGTGGTCCAAAATGTGGCTGTGACTGGAGAAATGGGGCTTATGGGATTTGTGACTAGTGTAGTTTAGGATCTAATAGCAAACTCCTGTAGCCTGCCAACGATCTATATTGCTTGCTAGAAGCTCGACAGGTGTTTCATTGATGGAATGGTGAACAGTGCAGATCCTGATCAGACTGTGCTGATGAACAGGCTGATCTCATTCTGGATCTACACTGGCCTCAATACCTTAAGCTCCATTTCTCCAGTTACAGCCACAGTTAAACTGTCCCGAAGGCAGTTGACAAAGGGAACAAATACAAAGCCAACAGGCAAACAAATGACCCAGCTTATATTATAAAATAGCCCGACTGGTTATTTAATTTGAAGAGGTGGGGGTGGGGTATTCTAAGACAGCAATCTACATGTGTGCTTGTATGCAGGGACATTGTAATTTCAACATAGACATTTATGATAACATTTATGATAATAAAAGAAACAAATCTCAAATTGCTCAGATTCTCCTTTAAGCCTTTGTAAGCTGGGAAACTTGAGGGTTATAAACCGTTAAAAATATAGCAGACAATAATTAATTATATTTTCTTTTATTTCTCCCTGTATATATCATAAATATGTCTTGGAATTTCATTAGTCATTAGAATTGAGTCCGGAGGATGTAACTTTAATGAAATTTCAAGACATTGACAGAAAAACTAGAAAATACTCCTAATTTGTTGGCTGTAATATTCAAAGGAAAACACAGAGAAATGACAGATTTGAGAGTTATTAAACCATAATTGCACAGAGCTCCAAATAACCATTGCATCCAAAGATTTCACATTCACTGTGTATTTTATTTTGCAAATGAATTATTGAATTTATCACATGTGTTTCCGATATACAATAGGGAATACATGAGCAACAAGGACAAAGGAAGTTGAAACCTCACTTATTTGAGCTGTAAAAACCAGTGTTCGTCTTTTTGAGCAATAAGTGAATTGTCAACTTGATTACATAGCGCATGATTACTCTGACACCGGTTTGAACATAAATGATCATTTTTAAATTATTGTGCATATTTTGTACTCTCAATTTAGAAATTCAATGAGTATTCAGCAAAACAAAGGCGAATATTTCACCAAAACGCGCCTTATCTGGAGCGCTGACTGCTACCACAGTTGCCCACAAAGAATGAGGTTTAACATCAGTTTAATACCGAGGTACAGATGACATGATCGCCGGAAGCACATTACATTATTTGAATACTCTACAAGTGGTAGTATCGGGACACAAACAATTTTTACCACATTGTGAAAGACTTTTTACATACAATTGCATCTTACCATGACAGTATTTGACAACATACATGCATGTCATGATGCATATTCATAATAGACTGGACACTATTATTCATCAATGCACATTCATCTTACCATGACAGTATTTGACAACATACATGCATGTCATGATGCATATTCATAATAGACTGGACACTATTATTCATCAATGCACATTCAGTTAAAAAGTTAAATTCACACACATTTCAGATTCATTTAAACTTGACTTTGGGCATAGAGACCACATGGGTTGGCCACATAATGAAGGTTGTCAATATAATGAAAATATGGTTCATGACAACACAGAAGTGTGTGACGTTTAACGTCAATTTGAACTAGAAATTGACGCTTGTCAACAAGCGCATGTGTACCCTCCTCCCCGCCTAAAAGCAGCCAGTAAATTAAATAAAGGGAGATCATTAATATGTTAGTAAGTTGAGAGTTGTCGTTCATGCATGAGACACACCTTTGGGTTTAATATGGTGTCTGCAAGTATGAAATATCACGAAAATATTCCAAAGACTAATCAAGTTTTGAATTGACAGGAAATCAATCTGTGAAAAAAACTAAAGGGAGATCACTCAAAAATTAGTGAGAAAAGAGTTGTCTGTCTTACACACAACACATATATTGTGTCAAGGTCTATGAATATGTGAAGTGTCATGAGAATATTCCAAAGGTTATTCGAGTTATTCTCTGGAGAAGAAATCAGTGTGCGAAAAAAACAAAGAGAGATAACTCGACAATGGTAGGCAGTTTATTGAGATATTATAGCAAAAAAATGCGCTTATAGGTATCACTGTGCTAAATATAGTACACATCGGCCAGGGGGTATGCTTTAGTAGTCCGGTATAAAACAATAGTGCAGACGTTTTGAGGCCACAGACCCAGTTTGCTTGTAAATCCTGATCCATTACAGCCCAATTTTACTTGAGAAACATGTTGGGGTGTTTTTAACACATTTACCAGCATATTTCTAGCATTTAAAAGAAATTACTGAGCCTGCTTGTCACGTGATGTGAACACTTACGTCACATGACACTTTGATGATAAACAATATGGCGGACAGGACAATGTTGAAATTTTCTTTCTTAGGAGTAAGTGAACATATTGTTTAATTAGTGAAAATCCGGTGCAGACAGGTTGCAGGTTATGAACAGGTAGGTTCCACAGCATCCATACGAATAGTGAAAGTGTGAGAGAATGGCCATATTTGGAGGAATCGGTTAAGTTGTATAGTAAAACTAATTGGTGGTTGCTAGCCTGTACAGACCGAAGGGATCCTCCTCTTCATAGCGTTCAAACTGAACGTGCCCATCGCGACGTCGACTCGTGTCCGTGCCTTTGAACTCCTTGTCCGGAACGAACCTGAAGTAGAAAACAGGCACCGTGAACCACTGGGGGAAATAAAGCTAGACTCACCAGCATATGTGAATGTATGAACTCATTGCATCCGAAATACACCTTTACGTAATGAAAGTATATATTGTGACCACTCACTTGAATCGTCTTGACGAGATGCTTCTAATGGTGGTTGCAACATGATATACTTCTGAGTACATATAAGATAAAGATATATTTAGCATTTTCCACAAACAAAAACTTGAAATGGGTTAACAAGATATTGGCCACACAGTTCAGTTATAATATCCCTTCTAGCAAGGTCATTGTTTGCTAAGAGAATCAACCAAATATGTGTATTCGGTAAATGATGTTAAAGGGTGGTCACAGTTTCAATGTAAATGTGGAATGAAGTTGACATGTTAAGGCATTTGCAATAAAGGGTAAAATTCACAGGCAGTGCTAGATAAAACGTTGACTGAGGTAATTGGGCTTATGGAATCTATGAGAAGTGTATACTCAGACCAGCCTGAACATTTGCGCAGTCTGATCAGGGTTTATTCACCATTTAATCACTGAATCACGTGCCATGCTTCTAACAAACAGTATAAATCCCTATCCTATTGTGGTAGAACGATTGAAGCCAAAACAGACAGTAAGTAGGCTGGTAAAAAATGCCGTAAGCCCCATTTCTCCAGTCACGGACACATAATGGCGACAAGGACATGAGCTGAAGCCCCACACGATCGGAGCCTACGTCGGGATCGAGAAATACATCTGACCTATTTGTTTTAATGAGTCCATCGAGGTCGTCTACGTACGTGTCGGCTTCCTTGTTGCGGGACGGAACGTAGATGTGTCCGGCGGAGTCTTTGTCTGACCGCCACGGCTTGTCGTACACTGTGTACGCCTCATCGTCACCAAACCCACTGTCCATGCCCTGCAACGGTCGGTCAGGGTGAAAAATAGGCTCCATGACACATGTACATGTGTACAAGGATCAACATGCCCGATTAATATTACATTTTAAGTTGTAAGTAGATTCTAGATTACAGGTTCCAAGTGCCCATATTATTGATAACACAGGGTTTGTGTTGACATGACACCCATGACCCCTATCAATTTTAAGTTCGAAGTACAGTTCTAATGTTTATAAAGCAACATTGGGCTCTGTAGATTCTAAACTGTAGGGTGCAAGTGACCATCAGTGTCACTATTGAAAACACAGGTTAGCCATGGCATGCCACCCATAGCCCCGTCACTGTACCATGTAATTGTGGAAACTTAACAATGCTCATACTTCTGTATGAGAGTATGAGAAGAGTTACGTTTCCACCAGTACCTACTTGACTGGTTGAAGCACTTGTCAAAGTGCACCATGGGACAATAGTTAATGAGTTAACCTGTTCATCCCACTGTATCTGCTGTGAAGTATTTCATGTTAATTCACAGACTATTCTATTACTCAGAAAAGGAATATTTGTTTTGAAAACAAATATAAAAACTCCCCACAAACGGTGCAGATGCTGATGAGACGGCTCGTTTGCAAATAGTATGATGGAGGTATGTAGGGGGGCGGGAGTAAAACATCGTAATCACGTATAGACACTTGTCTACAAATTAATCCATTGTAATAATACTAATTACTATACGGATACAATACCTTTTATTGAAATAAATGTGGTTATTTTGTTTATTTCTCTATATAACTATATGTTGTTACCACTCATTTGTACCGTCTCGTCGATATAACAACGTATAATTTCGAACAGAAATAGAGAAAATAGCAAAAACAAATCTCCAAATGTTCATACTACTGTAATTGCACCCGGCCTATACAGTAGTCTCTTTTTTTTAATTTTATTTTTTTATTCATCTAGGTTACATGTATACATCCATACATAAATACATACATACATACATATATACATAAACTAGCACTGTCGAAAGTATTTGTACATGCAATTTCAAAAATAACATGTAAAAACTATTTTGACAGAAGTTTTTTTTATCCATCAGAGAATTAAACAAATGTATCTATTACTAGCGATATACCTGCAGCAGAGAGTTTTTCATTTTTTATATTGGAGTTGTAAGGTCGAAATGGGTATATGAAATGAGGGTGGTTTTACAAGGTTAAAAAATACATGTTTTCCTAAAAGAAGTAATAACAAAGGAGTTATTGGAAAATGGGGGGTGGGGAATACTTTAACCTAAGGATAGATTTATAGGAGTGGTCGATTTATTTTAATGTCTGCTTTACTGTATAAAGTCATTCCATTTCGAGTGAAACTTGTCTAGTTTGTCTTTCATACTGGCAATTGTTTTTTCGATGTTAATAGTCTGTTTAAGATAAGCATTAAAGTGTTCTATTGTTGGATGTGTTGACTCATACTTGCATTTATTTAAAAATGAAATATTTTGCAAGTTAGAATGATAAAGCTAATAAGTATTGTTTTATTTTTACATGGAACTTTTGCGTTACAGAATGATATACATTCATAAGGTAAGTGCATAGTGAAGTCTAATCTACTTGTATGTAATAGTTCGTTTACGTCTGACCAAAAAGGTTGTATGTTAGTACATTCCCAAAACATGTGTTTGTTTGAATCTACGGCCATGTGACAAAAATCACATAGATTTGATGGCTTTATTTTGCATTTGAACAGAAATGAGTTATTCGGAATTATTCGCATTAGATATTTGTATTGAAAAGCTCTAAGTTTTGTACTTATTGTATTTTTGTATGGCAATGAGAAAATATAATTCCATCCGATGTTTTGATTGTTTAATTCGTTTTCCCATTTCAGTATATGTTTTTGTTGTGGCAACCTCATATTGTTAATTTCCTTGTTGTATAATATTTTATTCACACGATTTGACGATACCATAGTAGATATTAAATACTTTGGAATGTCATTATCTATTTGTTCTAATATCATTGTCTGTTTCCATTCTGCTTTAATATTGCCTAGCAGGATATAATATTTTAAGAAGTCTCCATTGTTTATGTTGTATATTTCTTTTAGAGTATCAAAGTTATAGAATTCTTTTATCCTATAGTCATATATATGCTTCACATACATACTACCTTTATTATGCCATTCTGTGTAGAAAAATGTATTTTTGCTTTCGTTTTTGATATTGCTGTTATGCCATATAATTTCGTGCGATATATTAGTATTGTTATTGTTATAGTTTATTTTACACCATGAAATTAATATTTGTTTCAAGAATGTATATTTTTTAATTATTTTCTTGGCATCGTTATGATCAAGATTACTTTTAAACAATATATCTCCTCCATATTTATTTAGCTCTTTATAGTATGCGTTTTTCAAGTGGTTTTGTGTACCTTTTAGACGTTTGATCCATGAACATTTTAAGGAATTTATGAATGCATGAATATTTACCATTTTGAGACCGTAGTTTTCATACTTTTGAATTATAGTATTTCGTGATATTTTATCCGGTTTACCATCCCAAAGAAATGTATACATTATAGAATTAATTTGTTCGATTGTCCGATCTTCCGGATTTCAACACAGTTATTTTGCCAATTAATGTTAAGTTCCGTTTTTGCCAATTATTTAGACAATGTTGGAACTGTAGCAGATACCGCCATGCATATATACTCTGTTTTATTTCCCCATGTTGCATGTTATTCACTGTAATGGGATGTAAATAAAGATATGTTGAGTTGAGTTGAATGACTTAATTTTAGGGGATACATTTAATTCATGAATTTTAGTTTTGTTGTTTGTGAATATTATTCCTAATGTTGAGGCACGTTCATTTGACCAAGGGTATGTATTACTGTTACACCATTTGCTTGGGTCGTTTTTGAACCTTCCTATCCTTAAGGCCGTACATTTTGATTTATTTAATTTGAGACCAGATATTTTCGCAAAAGTATCTAACGTTTTTATAAGTTCATTAAATGAACGTTCTGAACCATCTAGAGTAAAACTTGCATCGTCAGCAAACAGGGTTTGTTTTATTTCATTTCCACCTAGTATTAGACCTTTTATGTTGTCGTTGTTATTTATTTGTCTTGATAATTTTTCTATGCATATAATGAAAATATAAGCTGACAATGTGTTGACATAACACCCATGACCCCTATCAATTTTAAGTTCGAAGTACAGTTCTAATGTTTATAAAGCAACATTGGGCTCTGTAGATTCTAAACTGCAGGGTGCAAGTGACCATCAGTGTCACTATTGAAAACACAGGTTAGCCATGGCATGCCACCCATAGCCCCGTCACTGTACCTTGTAATTGTGGAAACTTAACAATGCTTATGCTTCTGTATGAGAGTATGAGAAGAGTTACGTTTCCACCAGTACCTACTTGACTGGTTGAAGCACTTGTCAAACTGCACCATATGACAATAGCTAATGAGTTAACCTGTTCATCCCACTGTATCTGCAGTGAAGTATTTCATGTTAATTCACAGACTATTCTATTACTCAGAAAAGAAATATTTGTTTTGATAGAAACTCCCCACAAACGGTGCAGATGCTGATGAGACGGCTCGTTTGCAAATAGTATGATGGAGGTATGTAGGGGGGCGGGAGTAAAACATCGTAATCACGTATAGACACTTGTCTACAAATTAATCCATTGTAGTAATACTAATTACTATACGGATACAATACCTTTTATTGAAATAAATGTGGTCATTTTGTTTATTTCTCTATATAACTATATGTTGTTACCACTCATTTGTACCGTCTCGTCGATATGACAACGTATAATTTCGAACAGAAATAGAGAAAATAGCAAAAACAAATCTCCAAATGTTCATACTACTGTAATTGCATCCGGCCTATACAGTAGTCTGTTAACCTGGATTTTGACCGAAATCGTGACCTGCTGGATTAAAGGTACATGCCCACGCAGCAGGTTACACTGTACTACTACTTTTAATTTTCTGTCATGCCGTATATGAGCCATTTGTCTCCCCACTAACGAGTTATTTTTAATTACGGCGCGTGTTAATTGGTGTTAAATCGCATTTTATATGCCGCGACCAGAAAGGGTATTTTCCGACCTCGTGCTATTTTTACCAATACGCGCCACTTGACACGGTCAATCATATCACATCTTTGACATGCGCAGTGAAGTATCGGAAGTTGAGAAGAAAAATCTCTATTCGAGTCCAAATCTAAATCTCCACGTAACTCTTTCCATTTGGTGATCTGGTCGCCAATATTAACCACTCTCTCTCTCTCTGTACTGCCTGTCCCTCAGACATTTCGCCTTTTTTTTGGCCGACGCCGTTTCATACAATTTCCGTCCTGGACGTTTCGACATGTTGATATTCTTGTTTACATATTGGGAAGCCTGCTGGCGCGCGTAGTATACTGCGCATGCGCACCGCAAGCCGTGATGTGAAAGTCGTCGTCCCCGCACGTTATCAAAATAGACTGTAACCGCTGCGCGTCGCTAACGGTAAATTGATAATTAATAAATGATTATATTTGTATAGCTGGCACTCGTAATTTTTAGAACTGGTGGAATAGTGACATAATAATACACTTATTTAATTCCTATAAAGAACATTTTGTGCCTACTGCGTGGGCATGTACCGTTTAAAACACCAACTTTTGCATGTGTGTGGCTTATGTCATAGTGAAACAGTATGTAGGGGGATGCCAATATTTAGACATTTAAATTTAACATATTTATTAAAGAATAAGAGTGCCCATTAGAGAAATACTATTGCTATTGCGTTGCAATATGATAAACCGTAGGCATCCATTGAATTTGATGGTCATCTTGCAAACGGTTATATTCACCATATCACACATATATAGATATATATATGACACCTTCATTTGATCTGTAAATACATGTATGGGACGATTTGTAAATAATGTACATACACTATATTAAATAGTAACGATAATAGGAAAACACACGTCAAGTTTGCTATTTTGGGTGGCCATTTTGAATGTTATGCATGTACAAATTAATGTATGCATCCAATATTGCTCATCTACTTTCGGCATGACCAATAGTGTAGTAATATGAACCTATATATACATGTAAGTCGGAAAAACTGGGGCAAAAACCAAACTTCCCCAGAATGACCGAAATACAATATGAAAGTTATAAAAATAGTTCCCCAACATTGCTGGGGATGGAAGGCACATACTTTGCATATGTTCAAAATGGTCACCACCAGCAAAAGCAAAAATGCTAACTTTTGAACCAACTGGGCTATAAACATATGTTGGAAGGCTCCACATTTGCATATGTTCAAGATGGCGACCACCAGCGAATGCAAAAATTCTTACAGTACTAATCGGACTATAGATTCACACAGCACTAGCTTTTGATGGAGACAATATTTCAGAACACGTTTCGTCACTTGTCACAGTTGAATACAGCTAATTTGCATATTTACAAGATGGCCGCTACCAGCCCCAAACTGGCAAATATTGTTCTAAGTTGTATGGATTTCATCATCTACTAATGTCTTTTACGGGAGCTACCCTTTTCATAATGTCAGTGAGTGGCCTTGAGGGACTGTGGCGGACGGTCTACATTAGTGAAAGCATCACCCACGTGCTTGATGGTTACGCATATTCGCGTGCGTTGCGGCTTCAACTCTCACTGCTCAGAGCATCGTCACTGTCTTGTTTCAGACACCATACGCACTTGAAGAGGTAAATGCAACAAAGTTGCGTCAGCTATGATCGTAAATGATATATGTGGAAAATGCTGTTAGCGATGCAATGTCAGATCCTGTCATATCACAACTCAGTAATGTTATCAGCCAGTTGTACCAGGCAGCCAGCAGTCAGAGAAGAACTGCTAAACTGTGTGTACAGTATGCAAAGCGGGTATCGCCAATGCAGCAGTTTGTGCGTGCTGGTATTGTCAACTTCACATACATACTAGTGCACGAATGCAAACATATGTCCATGCTTCGGGAAATGTAGCATATGCGAAGTCATCTCATGTGTACCTGCAAGCGATTGAGGATCTTGAAAAGAAGATGCCGTCTGAGGATTGGAATACATTTGTTGAATACAGTTACTTCACCATTCGGCGGACCAACACATTCTGGTCTGGTATCTGGTCAGAACAAGTGTTGATGACGGCGATGAAGATGACGGTGTTCTTGCTCTTGGATGGCATGCTGAATTGGAAATATTGGGTGGGGGGGGGGACATTTACATCAATTTATTCAACATCAAAATTTATCTTCAAACAATTACATACTCCCTCAACGAACCCGCAATTAAAAGTTTGACATTTTTAAACAATTACATTAAAAAGGTTAAACTGTTTTGCCAGCTGGTGGAAAAGTATAATTTTCAGCTTCTAAGAATATCTCGGCATAGTCCTTTTTTGTCAGTTGAAAATATGTACAAATAGTTTGAATTTCACTAACGCGAACGTTAAGGACCTTTCTGAAATGTGCTGTATATTAAACACTAGTGTGGGATTATGTACACTGAACAAGATTGTAGCCCATTTGCTTAAATAAATAAATGTTTGGATTTAACCACGCACTGGCTCGATGACCTTGCATGTCGTCTCCCAAGAAGAGGAGAAAGGAAGGAGGTGGATACAGAGGAAGGAGGTGGATACAGAGGAAACCGGCCCCAGGAGGCATAGCTCTTATCAGAATAGTCCGCTCTGATTTTAATGTGTCCAAACTCTCCTTCAAATCTGATACACGGGACCGCCTTTTAAATTCCCCATCCGAAAGGACTAGTAGAGCAGGACATACACAGTATCTCAGAAATAGTGACGCCCTGGCCGAGAATCGAACCAGGGTCGCCAGCGTGGCAGTCCGACTGTGTTACCACTCGGCCCACGGTCTGCTCACGTTTGCTTCAAAAGTTACCAGTTATGTCTTTGTCAGCGACGGCCATTTTTATGCCCCACCACGATAGTGGAGGGGGCATTTAGTGTTACCCTTGTCCGTCCATCACGTCCGTCCGTCCCATCCGTCCTTCCGTCGCGTCCCGTCCGTCCGCCCATCAATCACCAACCTTGTTTATTTGGATTATTGATTCGACACCAGCGTTATGAATTATCTCCCCATTTTCGACTTAGAATTTCCCACTTTTGCCTTGTAACTCGTAAAACGTACTAGCTACATATCTGATATGTATTAGGTATTTGGTATGTAGCTTCCTTGTGATGAGTAGATGCGCAGTTTATTTGGATGTTTGATTCGATCCCCGGGTAATGGATTATCTTCTGTTTTATTAGGATCCGCGTCTCGACTGTCTCTCATGCCTACAATACACACGGTCTACTGGACTAATGACTAACAGTCGTAACTATTAACATCACAGACACAGTACTGTGGTGGTGCCACCAGCATCATTCCCCTGCAGTGTAGCGAATAAGATTCGCATTGTTACTGTTAATACACATTTTCTATGTGTTTCAAATTAATTAATGCTCAGTATTATTATATTTGTCATAAGTATGCAGATGTAAGACTACATGGGCTGCCAAGTCAAAGTATGTGGTACATGCGTTTTTGCAGAGTGACGGTCCGCAACTAACAAAGTATATGCCATCATGACTAGTAACTAAAGTGATATTAATAATAGGTCCACCCCTTTTGAAATGGCATATTTGACTTATGAGACACTCTAATCTCTGAACATCAGAACTTCCAAATTCCTATCCTATATTTCAGGCACCAGGTAGGCATGCAACATGGTACGATTTATTTAACTAGCTGGCGGCTCACCAACTGGTCATATCATACAGAGCGTAGTTTCAACCCCCAGTTGCGAAGCGGATACCTTATCCACTAGGCCACGCCAACTGGTAACTATTTACCAAGGCAAATTATGAACACACGGCTATGCCCGTAACTAGGTGGTGATAGTGTCGTTACCGGAACCTACCCGTCGGCTCGCCTCACAAATTAGGTCAAGTCGACCGTATCGCGTCTTATTGTGGGACTTATGAAATGGGATGAGTCGTATTTTGGGCGAATTGTCCTTGGGGTGACTCTTTACCGAATGTGGGAGTGGTAGGGGGATGGGGATGGGGTGACCAACTTATAGATGTTACGGGCCGATTTGATCTACTTCCCAATATCACCAAATGAATAGTATAATTATCTATGGATGGAAAAACGTTAATTGCATACGAATAAATTGCGTTACCTTAATTCTTGCAGCAAGCATCTGCATCGTCTGAGTTTGATCGTCTGCAGATTGAAACTCTCCTTCAAACTTCCTTGTAACATCATGCAGAATCATGCTAAATCTCTAAAAAAAAATCGCGACATTGTCGACCTGTTTTCTTCCCTCCCAGCTCCCTCGTATCAGGCGCGCAAGACGACAACGTCTTAAGCCAATTAAAACTAGAATTTGTGATTCTCATTAACAAGCGGAAATTAGTCATTGCAGCACTGACGCCAATTGCACAATAAATTGCACAAACCCGTGTTTAAGAACATATCCCTGGTCAATTGAATAATACTTATTCAAACTGCGGTTTGCGCCTCAAAACTGGGTTTCAATTCGAGTTGGTGTTTTAGCGCGAAATGCACGATAATTCATCAAACCCAGGTTTGAGAAAAACCATCACTCGCGATCACTATTTGCATTTAGTTCTTTAAACCTGGGTTTTAGGTCCAAATCCTGGTTTGTGAAAAAGTACCATAGTGATATATATATGGCACAGTACGTCCTCAAATCCGGGTTTGAGGAATGATTGTGCATTCGGTTTGCAATATAGATTAGTACATGTACATCAATTGGTCAGGTGCTGCAAGCACACTGTATCTATGGCATTACACATTTGGATTTCAATTCACCACGCATGGATGTTTGTTGATTTCGTATGGTTAAACCTGTAACTAATGTAAAATACAATAAGTAGTACGTCCAGCGTGGAGCAGGTTTCGCCGTAGGTCGCTGCTATACCAGGACATGTATCTGCGAGATAGTTTAAAATAGCGCTAATAGGTTTAAAGGGTAAAACACAAGTACATTGAAGCAATGTAGCAGCGATGTATATGGAAGATACAGCATTCTGAAGTAATTATACATAATGGACTATTACACATCACTATTGTATACAATTTGATATGTGTTGCACCACCATCATTTTCAATTAAATAAAAAATCAACATGTTTTATTGAACCTAGTATCCATATTGAGCATGCTCGTAGAAAGGAAATGCTGCAGTATGGGCATTTGTATATACATGTATTAGAAAAGTGTCATGTTAGCAAGTTGTATGTTCAGGACATTATTCCTACAGTAAAGTGTTTTATTGTTATTATACGTATTGTGAACAATGACCTAATTACAATACGAACCATTTTGACAGTTTGTTCCATGATAGCCGGCAAAGCAGTCGCAGACATATCCATCGACGGTGTCTCTACATATTCCGCCTTTACCACAAGGGTCATGGTGCTTGGTACAATTGCCAATATCTGAATGACAATGGAATACTTCACGTTAACCGAGTTTCAGCAACATACTGGCAGCAACATAAACTTCTTACATTTTCAAGTTCTAATAATTTTGAATTCTGTGACTTCCATTTTTGTTTTCGTTTTCGACACAGCCTCGACCCGCCACCAATTTTAATTCGAGCTATATTGACGGGCTTGACAGGTAATATGGGCTCATATTACCCGTCCAGCTGACCAATCAAAACGCGAGAAATGTATCTGCGGTATGAAAAAATATAATATAATACAAAGCAGCTTTATATTAAAAGAAGCAAATATATTCTGCTGCATAATGAAATGGGAAGAACCAAACCATAATTAGGGGATGGGGTGAAACGGTTAAAACTATGTAGAGTCTACGTTTCCCAGAATAAATGCATTTATATACACATACACTGGCACATGTGAGTAATAAAAGTGATGATAATAATATATATTTTTCAAAATAATGTCATTTACTCGCATCTACAGAATACTGCCATGTTGGCAAATGGCAGCCATTTTCTCAAGTTACGAGTCTGAGTCCGAGTCAATGGAAATCAAAGGGAAAATCTAACTCTAAAACCTAAAATTACCTACACAAATATTCAATATCTACGGCTTCAGTATTTGGATGTGATTATACTGCCAGCATTAACATGAACTGTAATGCAGTAACTTGTGAATAATAAACGCAATTCGTTGTTTACATGTACATTACATGTATATTTACCAGTCTACACATGTGTGTAATGGAAAAGTATACATGCAAACAGCTCAATGTGCTTATTATGTCCTAACTACAGCATACTGTGCAATTTCCATGCGCATAAGCACAAATATATACTGAACATGTGGATATGGATAATTTGTAAAAGTGACTTTTGAGTTTTGAGTTAGATTTTTCGTTAGATTTCCATTGACTTTACTTGGGGTTCCCATAAGGGCACATCTACCTTACTAAAACAATGTTCCTAGCTGTGCAATTAATTGCATGCTTGGATCAATAAATGCACACTTATCTGACATATCGACTCCGCTATTACGTAAACATTTACCGAGTGCTCTGTGTGTTTTATCACTAGCGATATACTATTATGTGGCTGTGACTGGCGAAATGGTGCTTATGGGGTTTTGCGACCAGTTCAACCTGTGTATCTGCACAGTCTGACCAGGATCCACATGGTTCGTATCGCCATTTCATCAATGAAACACCGGTCGTGCTTCTAACGAGGAATACAGGTTGTTATCATGCTACAGGAGTGTGCTATTTGATCAGGAGCTACACAGGTCACACATTTAATAAGCTCCATTTGTCCAGGCACAGCCACATATAAGCACATTACCTGAACTACAGTCACTGCTCGTATAACCGGGTAGACATACACATGAACTGTTCCTGGACACAACATCAGATATACAGGTACCTCCGTTGTGACAGTATTTACCAACACAAGGGCCAGTAACTGAAACATTAAATGGACCGCCTATTATGTGATTGGCGGTGTGACACCGAAGTGTACAGGTGGTAACATGGTGTGCGTCTAACCTAAGCATAACATAATTAAGTTATAAATATATAATACTAGCAGCGCTATAATTATTGAAACCTTTAATGATTTATTTAATATGCATTGGCGAAAGCGTCGAACTATTCGATTACTTGAGACGAAATTATGTGCTCTCATTGGTCGAGAAACTAAGGCAACAACACATCAGAATACTTATACCAAGTATATAAATATATACAGAATGATAATAATCCAATTTAGTACGTGCGCCAGATCTAAAAAGGGCCATCAAAACTTATAACTCGTATCAAATTAAAGGTTATTCATTTCAGTTTTTACATAAGATATAGTTTCGTTCGTGTGAACCAGTAGCCGATCTCACCAACATTGCAAAGTATACTTTTCTAGTAAAGTATACTTTGAGGGAATAATCCTTTATTTTTCCTGAAATACATTATTTCACATAGAACTAAAACTGCATATATTTGATGATTAAAAGTATGCAGAATTATTATATTGAATGCATTACATTATCAAAGCCAAAATGGCTGTGATAATGTAATAAATTCAGTATAATATAAATTAATAAATTTATCCTATAATTGAAAATTTCTCCCTCAAAGTATACTTTGCTAGAAAGGTATACTTTGTAATGTTGGTGAAATAGGCTACATATCGAAGGAATACTTTTTGAGGAGATTCGGATGATTATGGAACTATTTTGTTTCCCATTAACAAAATCCCTAGAGGTACTTCGTCTCCTGCAAATTGAAGACCGTGGCCGAGGGGTAACACCGGGGTCACTATTTTTTATTCTGATTTATTTTTATTATTATTGCTGTTGTTGTCATTTCCAGTTGTATAATAGAAAACAAACAGTGTGAAACCACTAAATGGGCCATCCAACTGTTGATGATGCGGATAGCCCTCTTCCCGCTGTGCGTGTTGATATTTTTATTTAACGGTTTTTATCACGTCAACACAGTGCGTATCTGCCGTCAAACACGGTGCCGTGAAACATTTTTGATATCCTGTCAATACGACCTAATCAATGCGTATGAATATGTGTGGTGGCTGGGGTTATTTTTATTGCATTTTAAAGCTATTTGTAGATGTTGACGGGATAAATAGAATAGTAGGTTAATGCCGTGAATGGTGAAAATATCTGGCGCGGCTCTGTAACGGGATGTGCTCGGCAGAGCCTCGCCCATCCCGTTTCCTAAGCCTTGCCAGATATTTTTCCCATTCACGGCACTAACCTACTATTCTCTATATACAATGTAACCCACTGTAGTGTGAGTGTACTAGGACGACGGGACTTGAAAAGGAATAGTGTGTACAGCGAAATCTCACCACACGGGCCATTGTGACACGGTTATAGAGAATAGTAGGTTAGTGCCGTGAATGGGAAAAATATCTGGCAAGGCTTAGGAAACGGGATGGGCGAGGCTTTGCCGAGCACATCCCGTTTCCGTGCCGCGCCAGATATCTTTCCCATTCACGGCACTAACCTACTATTCTATTTATCCCGTCAACACCTACAAATGGCTTTAAAATACAAAAACATAACCCCAGTCACCGCACATATTCATACGCAGTGATTATGTCGTATTGACAGGATATCAAAGTGTTTCACGGCACCGTGTTTCGCGGCACATACACACTCTGTTGACGGGATAAAGTGAGTTTCCTGCTGTACGTTACTGCCTTTTCGAACGTTTTCAACGATTACAAATGTAACACGATGTACTATCGGTATGATACGACGAGTAGGTTTCTATAGAACAATTAAAAAGAATAGTGTGTACCGTGGAACCTCACTAAACGGGCCATCCAACGCGATTAGTGCGGTTCCAGCTGTACATATTGTTCGTTTTCAAAGTTGCCTACACGCCAAATGCAATCCAACGAGAAGTAAGTTTACAGGGAACCTTTACTACAAAGAAAAGCGTATGCTGTGTAACCTCAACAAACGGGCCATCCTACTGATTAACATAACGTTTCGGAATGTTTACAACAAAATTGTTTTTGATGGACGGCACCGTGTGCTGGACGGCACCACGTGTTGGATGGCAGACACCAAGTGCTGGACAGCAGGCACCATATACTGCAATGCATCCTATATTCAGTACATTCAGTACTTTGATTTAATCTGCATGTCGTCGCGTTATCGGAGGGACTGGACATATGACTTGGTCACGTTGCCTGAAAAACTCATTTTCAGAAAAACCAGGCTCGTTATATTTACTATTTCTGAACTACTGCTGCATAAACATCGAGACTGCTGTTTATGTGTAGTATATTTATTCACCATAGATGTTATGAATAATATGTTCGACTTCAACCGTTGCGACTAATTTTATGCAAATTATAAACATATCCATGTAGCTGTATAATTATTAATAAAAAAGGTATATGTTGAGTGAATGCAATCAGTCATGTATTTGTTCAATGAAAAGTGAAGACAACATTACGAATGGTATCATTCCAAAATAATTACACACAATTGACCTCTGAAAATTGGATGAAGAACGCAGCAAACAGTTTGGAAAAATAAAGTCTACATAATTTAATAAATATTAAGTCACAATTTGGTATATCTCCTGCGATTGCTGACGGCATGTGGTATAATCATTAGCCTGTTTTCCATTGTTTGTATACGACATTTCGGTTGTCCTACATTTTCTAAAACGCCAGTTTTTGGTCTTTATGAAACTAGTTGATATAATTATACCAAAACGTTGCAATATTTTCCATACTAATAAACAAGAAATGGCATCGTTAAACGAAGCTAATCCCCTCGAAGGCAGCCTTGATAATAAACACATGTTTGTCTTACAAACAAGGTGAACATAAGTCATCAGTGACCTTGACCGTGGGCGATCGGACGTGGGTCGTATGCAAAACAAAGCACACTCGCTACCCGTCATGTTTCTAACAAACAAATATACGTAGATCGTTATAGTTTGCCTTAGTTTCTCCACCAATACAATGAAAGCATAACATTTTGTCTCATTTAATGTTATTAACATGAATAAACGTTAATAGGTGTACATATGTACATGTATGTACAAATGTACATGCCAATGTGTAGAGATGTAAATACTACGTATTGGAACTTTACGGCAGAAAACCTGAAATGGCAATATACAATGTACTGCCTATGAAGATACGTTTATTTCAATTTACTGATATACATGTAGCTATATATTTATTCTAAAATTTCCATTCTGTATCAGTCATTGTCATGGATGTTGCAAGTTTAAAATGTAAGAAAGAAAGGTTAAACAAAGAGAAAACAAAGAACTATAATTGTCAGTAAGCAAGGGCTTACGCAATGCGTGTGAGCCCTGACGCCTTGAATAGGCATAAATATCGTAAATGTGTTACATGATCACCATGTGAATGCAATGCATGAGTGAAGTATCTAAAAAGATCTGTGAAAGGAAACATAACATTTTCCACATTTAGTCGCCATCTTAAGTTTTGAGAACGCACCAAGTCTGTGACCCTGACATTGAGTCTAATGGGGGTCAGACGGTCATGGACTTGCAACAGCATCATCGATGATCATCAGAGGAATGCATGTATATAATAGGAAGCAGTTCCATGAAGGAAAACATAATCTACAAGAAATGTACTTGATACGTTAAGTTTTTTGACAGACGGACGGACGCACGAACGGACGCACAATCTGACTGCGCTATATACCCACCCCCTCACAACTCGTAGTGACGGATACAAACGAAGAAGAAAAACAAGGTATTTACTTTCAGTGAACCACCAGTGCAGTGTTTTTGCACATAATTAAATACTTGTCTTTTAGCATGCGCTATCACGTTAGGTTATACCTGATAATTATGATACTGTTTATAAATGTTGCATTTGTGGCCAGAATTGCTTCTGATCCACTAACACACTCCGGTAGCCTTATAAGAATGTATACGGACGCTTTGTATACCACTACATTTATAGCATGTGTCACAGTGTATTGTCGACGCATTATTTATGTAACGTATATCCATTTATGTGCAACGTCCGTCCCCTTTGCCATTCAGTTAGTTCTCTGTTTTATTACATGTAGGTATGATATATGTATGAAGCACATGTATTATCAAACATGAAACTGTAGTGTAATGTGTTGGAAAATATGGATTCCTCTGATATACACTTAAAGGTACATGCCCACTCAGTAGGCACTCACTATATCAGAGACATCATCTGAGACATTTTCTGGCAAGATAAACTTTCATTCACCATAACCCCACGTATTGCTTGGCACATTTTATATCAGACGTAAATTTCCACACAGATATCAGGGGCGATAACTGTGTTTCCTTAAAATGTTAACGGACAATACTATTTATTCTCTGTATTTATTTTTTGCTGTGTAATGATCATACTTTATAATATGTCGAAGATATTATTTGTTCAGGTGACGCATTTAATTAGTATAAATAATTAAAAAATATCTTGCCTCATTTGCATAATTTATGAAAATAGCTTGATACCACCGCGCGTAACTACATGTATCAGTAACATAAATATTACTAAATTATTATATCTGTATAGCGGGCACTCGTATCATTCGAACTGGTGGAATAGTGACACCATTGAACACTTATTTAATTCCTATAAAGAACAGTTTGTCCCTACTGAGTGGGCATGTACCTTTAATAATATGGAAACGGTTAAATGTTTCCATTCGATTAGAGTTAGGAATATTAGTTGCAAAATGTACATGCTTTTAGGAAATACAACATTACATTGTGCATGTTGGTTGAAATAATAGGAAGCATTTAAATTTATTTCTCTTTTGAGCAATACAATTCAGCCAGATTTCCTTGTATTTATGAATTCAGTAGATAGGGATGTTAAATAAAAATGTATAAACTGTAAGGACATAGAGGATATTCACATTTTTGCAACGAATATGACATATATGTTCATCGTGTGGTGTGAGATGTCCATATTTCACGAGTGCCTAACGGCTCTCGTGAAATATGGACATTTCACACCACGAGATGAACATATGTCATATGCGTTGCAAAAATATGAATATTTTATTTATTATATACGGCTCCATGGAAATTAGCAGTTTTTAGACTGTATACGGTAATGAATGTGTATTTGCAGCCTATTTGCGCTGTTTTCTTTCCGGTGCGCGTTATGAATATAGATAGCGGAAGTAGTCGTATTTTCACCGGAAGTTGTTTATTTCATCGATGAGAACATATGACTTTTATTTACATCGCATAGCTATGTATTTCATGGGTAGGTATATAATAAATATTGTTCTTTAATTTTAACTTCTGATGCTAAGCCAATTGACCATTTGAATGTGCAACAGGCCCTATGCCAAAACAACAGTGCGCGATTCTCCATGCTATGGTTTAGGTTTTAAACATACTATTTATTATAGTCATAACACACATATCTTACCGCATTGGTGCCCGGCCATATATCATCAACATCCCTCCATGTGTTAGGACGACATATAAGAAAACCTACCATAACAATTACGTCACAAGTTATGTAACGTGGATATGAAACCACGTGAACCCATAGCCCGTCGAACATACTTGCAAAAGACGCCGTTACCAAAATAGACAGACAGCGTTCTTCTCCTTTCTTCCTGGAAATAGTACAGGCATGCGTATTAGCATAAAATGCAAAAGCAGCAGCTAACAGTGTTGCCTAATTATTTGAATGATCCAAACGATTTTGAAAATTGTCATTTGACACGAGTAGCACGTGACATGAGAGCATGCATGCATACACTACAGAATAGTTGTTATATTGTATCAATTCAAATATTCAAATCCGAAAAACAGAATATTTCGAAAAAAATACCTACGTTTGTTCAATTTCCAATTATTCAGATCGTCGTTCTGCTGTCCATTATCATGTTATTTTGATATTACTACTCTGATATTGACGTGAAACTTCATGAAAGGAATGCGCGTGAGCATTGGCGTACGCATTCGTTAGGAAATGTAAAAGGTATGAAAAATAATATTTAAAGGCACTGGTTGACCGATTAGCGCAATTGATAACGAGCGCGCTTCTCATAAGTGCAACTCGCGATCGATCATCGACCCGACCGGGGAGGTATATGATATGGTGTGGTTTGGTAAGACCGGGAAAGTTGGATTCCTCCGGATACACCAGTTTCCTCCCACATTAAGGATCTCTCTTACACCCCACCTGTGCCAACGACAATATTAATTGTGTAGAAGTGGGTATAAGATCTTCACACAAAGTAACGAAACAGGTAAGAAAATCATTTAGCTTTATTACACTCTTACAAATTATGTGCACGGGTTTTGCTGTGAGAGAAAACCCGTAATAAACTCCTTACAAATAATACACCGTGAAGAGAACACCCGTAATTGCGCGCCTGTTTTCTTGGAAACCACAAGCTACCATGCAAAATGTTTAATGTGTTTAAGGTTATTTGAAAATGTTGAAAGTGTCTCGACTAATATAGGATGTTAATGTGATAGAACACATTCCAAACATGCACTAAAATATATCTGGTTCATAGAAACAGCTGCGTAATTTGGATTTCAAAAAAGTTTACATGACGTCACATTTGACGTCACACAACGTAACGTCAAAATGCGGGAAAACACGTCATTGTACAACTATTCATGCGCACATCACAATTCATTGATTATAATCTCAAAAATAGACTAAATGTGCATATGTATCGCCGTGGACGTGTAATAAATAGGATATTCCATCGTACATGTTTGAATAGCGGAAATAATCCACTCGTGTCCGTCGGCGTCCGTGCAAGCAACTCGTTCGCTACGCTCACTCGTTGCTTGCACGGAAGCCGACGCACACTCGTGTATTATTTCCCGCTATTGAAAATGTACGATGGAATATCCTTTATATAGATCCGTTTTTCTGAACCCAATTGTACTAAGTTTTATGATTTTACTGGAAATACTGGAAATATAACTAGGCCTACTAACGATAGTTATTCTACAATCGTTACCAATTTAATTACATGTATACGAGGGGATACCAGCAAGTTAGAGAACTAATTCTAGCGGTCGCAGCGAGCGCGGGTGTTGGCCTATTGGTGATTTGATAATATTTGGTGTTGGTATTATGGAACCATATTTATCACGTGTATGCTCCATTTTCATTTTCAGTGATCATAAGATAAACAATATTAAACTATTTCCTGCCACTGTTCAATAACTATTGTGTAATATGGGCACCCTGCTGAGAACACGGCCCTTACGACATACGCGACCAGCGTGGACCCATGTCAGCCCGCTCATCCGAGCGGTCTGCTCAGGGCGTACACTGTTCGTTTTCAGTTAATGTTGTAGCAATAATCACACCAGCAAGGCGAGTACATGCAAATCGATCTGTGTGAGGTACAATAAACAAAATATATCTCCAAGTATTGTCAATTAACGCAATTGTCGTAAGGTCTCTTATCTCAGCCGGCGGCCCATCAACTGTCAAGGAGAAGAATTCACATAAGCTTTTACGAAGCTTGGTTTCTAATCCTTTTATCACTTGTCTTGTATACATGAAACCTGCTATATATGAAATAAAATATTGTTTAAACTAATTCTAGTGCTTCTTCGCTCATCAAAACTACCATGCACATAGAACTAGAATTTGACAGCGCATGTGTACCCCCTCATCCCATACAGGAAGCCACTACACAAATAAAGGGAGATAACTAATATGTCAGTAAGGTGTCGTTCTTGCATAAGACACACCTTTGGGCTATGGTTTATTCAAATGTGAAGTAGTATGAACATATTCCAACGAATAATTAAGTTTCGGATTGACAGGAAAAAGCCAATCTGCGAAATAACAGAGTCGGATAACTAAAACAAATAGAGAGGCAAGAGTTGTCTACCTTGTACACGACACGCCTTTGAGCATGTTCAGACGTGGTATATTCATGTGTGAAGTTTCATGAACATATTCCAACGGGTATTCGAGTTATGCTCCGGACAAGAAATAAGTGTGCGAAAAAGCAAAGGGAGTTAACTAAACAAATTTGTGAGGCAAGAGTTGTCATTCTTGTGCGTAAAACATTTTAGGTCGTTGTATATACATGTGTGAAGTTTCATGATAATATTACCAAGGCAATTCATGTTATCAGTGCGCGAGAAAACAAAGTGAGACCTGAAAATTAGTGAGGCAAGAGTTGTCATTCTTACGAGGGACACACCTTTTGCAGATAACTCGAAATTTAGTGCGGCAATATTTTATCATGTTTACGCTTGACACACCTTTGCGTCGTGCTCTGTGCATGTGTGAAGTTTCATGAAAATATTCCAAAGAGTGTCCGAGTTATGCTCCGGAGAAGAAATCAGTGCGCGATGAAACAAAGGGAGAAAACAAAATTAGCGATGCAAGAGTAATCATTCTCACCCGCGACACCACCGTTGGGTCATGTTCTATGCACATGATGCATGTGTGAAGTTTCATGAAAATCAATTAATAGTATCCCCCGACTTTCGTCCGGGGGGATACAATAACGTTAACATTCATAATATCACGAGGGCGTTCATTATATTTTGACAATATGTGTTTATTTCAGTAACTAATGGTGTCACATCCCTATAATTTTGGCATTCCGTCATAGAACTCCTCTCCTTGCTGTACATACATTTTAGCAAGATTTTAGAAATTTAACGCGCCGTGCAGTAGTCTTCTTTTGGTATAATGTGCATATCTGAATTGGCGGCATTTACGAGGCCATGATTGCTTTGAAACTTACGTCCAGAGAGCGTTTCTTTTACTTTGGGAACCAACCAAATATCGCAAGGCGTAAGATTTACAGTGTATCTTGTGTGTCGAAAATGTTTTACGTCATAGACGCTTATGTACCAAGCTATTGCCCTTGTTTATATCGGGCGAACGTTGCCTGACGTTGTTCAAAGCGTTCTTGGGGTGGCGGAATTCGGACGTCGCTCATGAAATTTCTTTAGAACCTACGGCAGCTCAGTTTCTAACAGTATTACCAAGAAAGTGTTGCTCTCTCTGGCAGAATATTCACACATACCACACCTTCGTAATTGAAGAAATTGTAAATAGCGCCTTGGAATTCTGAAATCCTAATCACCAAACATGTTTGTTTTCTTTTTGTTTTCTTTTTTTCCGTATCCACACCTTGACATTATGTTTTGATGTTATCGAAGTAAATCCATGTTTTATTCCTATTTATCACTGTTGTCAGCTGTTATGGTCATTCGGTCCAATCCATCTCAAATAATTCGTGTGAACATTTCACCCTCTTATGCTTCTGCTTGTGGTTTCAGGAATGGGGTACCCGTCTCGCACATGCATTTAAGGTAAGTTCTTCACGGAGAAAAATATACGAAATATACCAGCCAATACATGAAGAACTGAACTAAAGACACTTGTAGAAAACTATTTGTCTACCTCTACGCACATTAGAATATGAATGATTGAATCCTCGTACATAACTCGCTTAGGTGTACTGCGCATATGTTCATCATAAGCACTAGTAATGCACGTGCGCGCTATACACGTGCTCGATAAATGTATTCAGTCAACGTCGTACGATACTTGCGATATAAGCTAACTGTTTCACTGTTTTCATCATGTCACGCTTTTCTGAAATTGAAATAAATCAGGCAATTTGAATGCTGGAGGCGATAACGGACTGTTCGCGATCGTCCCGCCCTGGTCACCCCCCCGTGTCACCACCGCCAGGACTGACCGCTACAACACGTTGACTCACTTTCGTCAGCGTCGTTTGCCAGCTACCATAACGATTAGGCGATACAGCGTGTTAGGACAGACCTTCCGTAATTGTTTGCGTAGCAACGCTCAGTTAATCGGAACACAACGCCCATATACCGGGCAAATAATGACACGACGTCACCATTGTGCTAGGTTATTCTGGTAATGACGCCATTTAAATTGGCGGCGGGCTGATTGGAACAGATTTCTCTTTACTGACTAATTCAGATTCACACTCAGCCATGCAGATAGTGGTTACGCGTCTACAGACGTAAACATGAGAGATTCACCGATTAGTGTGTTGTTGAGAGGGACAGGTTCGGGGGAGGGAGTGTAATGGTGTGGGGTGGGTTGATGATGGAGGCCCGTAAGACTGAGCTGGTGGTCAAACTGGACAACCCCAATGCACAACGTTACATTGCTGAGGTGCTAACTTCTCATGCCATGCCTTTCATTCGCCGCCTCACCCCTGGTGTAACAATGCAGCAAGACAATGTCCGCCCGCACACAGCCAGAATCACAACTGAATACCTGACTCTACGTCGACGTCCTTCCATGACCTGTGTTTTCTCCTTATCTCAACCCGATAGAGCACACATGGATGAGCTGGGTCGTAAGGCGAGAGCCAACCACAAAATTGACCAGATTCGAGATCTGACACAGGCCTTACAGCAGGAATGGAGGAATATGTCCAACGCACTAATTATGCGCTACATCTCATCCATGCGCCGTAGAATAATTTCGTGTATTCGTAAAAAATTGTGGTCATATACGATATTAACTATTCTGAATACAACGGACTTTTTTTCTTCAGATCTGTTTATGTTGGCCCCTTCCGACTTCGCCATGATCTCACTCTAAAACTTTTCATCGCAGCACAATTTTGTCAACGGACATGCATGGATCCATACATGAATGAACTTCATTTTCTGTATAGGTTTTAGTACCACCAATCTTATAGATTTCCAACAATCTTTACTTGAACATGGAGGGACTTTTCTATTTTTTTCAGTATGCTAGTGTTCGTGTTTGGCTTAACTCTTAGGTTAGTTTTCATTGAAATTAGTTCTCGAAATTGCTGGTTCCCCATGTATTCACTAGTGTATATACTGGAACTTCTTTCTAAATGTGAGATAGTAACAATTTTACAACGAAACCTAATTATGTTTCAAAACATTTCCTTAATGGTACGTGCATAACGAAATCACATAACCAAAATATTTCATCTATTTATAACATGGTCTGATAGTATATTATACTTGAATCAGCGGAACGCAAACATGTTGGAATTTGATCAAGTAATTTGACCTTGACCGTGGGCATGTGTACCGTATGGATAGTCTATGGATTGAAACTATGGATGGTGATACAGAAGTATGTGAAGTTTCAAGTCAATCGTAAAGGAGATAGTGTGTACTTAAACACGTTAATGCAAATGTCGGACGCACAGACGCATAGGCGAACGCCAAAAGGGGCGACTATATCCAGCCGACCGCAAGCTGGCGTGATAAAAATGGCGTTTATACATGTACTAAAAAACAGACTGATGAAACTAACATACCCTGGCAAAGACAGCTGTAGACATACACGGGTGATGTGTCCAGTTTTAGCTGACGGAGGAATATACGACATATCTCTAGCACATGTCCCTGTCTTTGGTTCTACTGGGAACATGTGAAGTTCTCCCACATGCTGCGTTTCCGTTAATATTGGGCTGGAAATAAAATGATAATAAGCAGATGCAATATCATTGTTTTAATGGTGTATTCACATGGCATCAATGTCAATGCCGGAAATGGCATTATGTTTTAAGTCAGTGCTCCAATTCATGTATACTAGTGTACCAGTGCATCGATGCAAAGCGAGTTCCCTGATGGAAATACAATGCTCACTTACCATTCACCTGGAAAGCCAAACTGGTCTCCGTTGGTGAAGTAGGTTTTTATATGACACGCGTGTTGTGCTTCACACACCAACACTGTATCATGTGGTAGAGTGGGCTCCACAAAGTAAGGCATGTTCTGCAACAAATAGACACAAAAACAAATGCTTATTTATGCTAGTAGTTAATAATTGTAATTGTATTATGAACATGGTGATTTACAACGACTGTGTATGCAGTGAAAGGAAACACCAGAGACACATACTGTGCCAGCCCATTCCTCCGCTACTTTGAGCAAATTCGTAACTGCAGTTCCGAATCACATGGTCTAGTATTGTGTGTAGTGGCGGCGCCCATATTAGTCATAATTACGATTGCGGTTTCTTCCTTTAAATGATAACCATGTTCCAACCGCCGAGTACAACTACAAATCTGACAAAATCAAACTTAGCAACATTACTTTTGTAGTTAGTCTGAAGACTCTGTGGAGAAAATGCACGACTTTCAAATGCAAAATACGTTCATCCGATTGTAGGACCGGTAATGTTAACGGCTAGATAGTGGTCATCATTAAAAGTAAGAAGCCGCAGTCGTGTTGATGAAAATTAAGATTTACGTCACAACTTATGGGCGCTACCATTACGCAAAACCAAATCCACAGACCACGTAATTGCACACCGTGTAAAGTTTGATCAATACAAAAATAATTTCATAAATGTGGACTGGAATGAGGACAGTCGCTGGTGTTAATTTCCACAAATAACTAATATTGGTATTGTTAATAAAGTACGTACATATAGCAGTGACGTACTTTCGGCACAGTGTGGATGGGGGTTATACTAGAAGAATTGAAAGCACATACAAAACACAGAGAAAGGAATTAGACAGCAAATAATATCAGGTGGGGATATTAGATGTCTCAGAGTCAGCCCGTACTGCCTGCTCTATAAGAAAACGCTGCAACCGCCCTGTGGCAATGAGGGAAACTAAATCACGAGTTTGTCCACCCCTTCCCCCCGCCCACCCCCGAACGGGCGGGAAAGACATTGCTAAATGCATATGTATAGATGGGTGCAGATTTTCCCGATATTGTATTCCCTTTCACTAATTGATGGCAACACGGACTTAGATTTAACATATACATTTCTATGTACTCACATTGTCTATTTTTCTCAGCGACGACGCTAAATAAAGAAATAACATTTGTTAAATGCACAATAAGACGCTACTTACAATTAAAGTAAAGGATTTAGAACATGCACCTGTTTACTATGGCGACACACAACTTGAGATGTTATGTTTGATATGTCACTTTTTTTAATACACTTTGGAAGTATGCACATACTCATTTAATACATCTTATCGCTATTCATTTCAACCGTATACGACAAATGGACATACTACACGATTTTCGCTAATATTACAACCTGGTTGGTAATTTAGAGTAGACTAAACAGGATAAACGTTTTATTTTGTTTGCTATGTCTATCGGGATTGTCTGTTAGGATAGCATTTCTTGTAGTACTAGTGGCCGAAAGATAAGCGACTGGAAAGAACAACAACACCAATTAATGGCTGCATGGATTTATGTTCTGCTAGAGCGTTCATCTGCACTTTTGTTGTTACACAAGTGACAATCCATGTAGCGTCTTTTTGGTATTGTGTAGAGTAACATTTCATCCACGGAAGTATTTCTGCTTATTCCGTAAGTTTCTATATGTAAACTACAGTGAAATCGCGATGGCTCGAATTTTGATGGCTCGTAATGTCGGGCTCGCTCTAAATGGCGTCGCGGTCCCGATAATTTTCTGTATATGTTTAATGTATTTTACATGCGATGGCTCGAAATGCAACTCCTCGACAAATGCGATCGCTCGAAACAATTGTCAAGTCCCGCGAACACATTTCTCGCCAATTTGCTATACGATGACTCGAAATTGATGTCGAAGTTTGTGTTTGGCTAATTGTCACACCTCCTACAAATTTATGCAAACCATTTGTTCATAGATATTTAAAGGTACATGCCCACTCAGTAGGCACATAATGTTATTTATATCAGAGACATCATCTGAGACATTTTCTGGCAAATTAAATATTAATTCACCATTACCCCACGTAATGATTGACATTATTATACATTTTATATCAGACGTAAATTTCCACATTGATATCAGGGGCGATAACCATGTTTCCTAAAAATGTTAACGGACAATACTATTTAGTATCTGTATTTATGTTTTGATGGGCAATGATCATACTTTATAATCTGTCGACATATTATTTTTTCAGGTGACGCATTTTATTAGTATAAATAATTAAAAAAACATCATGCCTCATTTGCATATGAAAATAGCCTGATACCACCGCGAGTCAATATCAGTAAAATACATATTACTAAATGATTATACTTTTATAGCGGGCACTCGTAATTTTGAGTACTGGTGGAATAGTGACACAACTATACACTTATTTAATTCCTATGAACAACAGTTTGTGCCTACTGAGTGGGCATGTACGTTTAAGAAAGTATATACTAAAAGAAGTGTCTTTGGTGTGTGCATGGGCTATGCATTGGAACTAGACATTTATGGAATAAGCATAAAATGACGTGTATTCTCTTTCAAGGTGACTCTACACGATACCAAAAAGACGCTACGGCTTATATAGCTGATGAATCTGACACTCAGCCAATCACATGGAAGTCTGAAGAACATGTGATAGTCGATGTTTTGATTGGATAAATACAATATTCCAACCGTCAAGAAAAACATCCAGGAATCAGCCGTAATGGAAAGCTGTGATCGGCTGACACGGAAATCGATTTTTCGCAAAAACGACATAAGTATATGCCGAACTCCCGGGACCACCAAATGCAGCTCATGAAGACGCGTTTGCTGCGCCATATTTCATAAAATCCGTTGCCTATTAAGGAAAATATCAAATAATACTTACTTTGCAGTGGGCGCGCTTTCAACACTTTCAGCCATTGTTGTTGTTGTAACCACGTGATCATGCACCTTGGCTATATAGCTAGTTAGGTTTATAGGTTTGTCAGAAGTTATGTAGCCAGAGGGCGAAGAATATAGATGCCTCATTATTTTTTACCGACCGTAACCGTGACATTTTTTCTTCATAATTCTCCGATTCCTGTATATTTTGTGACATCAAATTTGGAATATTTTATCAACTGTACCATATTTCGGATTACTAGGTTTTTATTGTTATGCTGCGTCTATCTACAACAATAACAGGAAAAAATTGCCGATTTTCGCGTTGTAAAATTGCGGGTTGTGTTCAACGGAAAGGGGCAAAGGTGCTCTTTTCCGTGACAACTAGCGAGCTACTATCTGGTATATTTGAAAAACACCACTCGGAGGAACCGAGAAAGGTCACAGCCTATGGATCAACAGCGATTGATGGGAGCGACCTATTTGAGGTTCGGAAAAGTTGGTTGCCAAAGATATAATATATTCAAAAGTGATGGTTTATAAATAATTATTCTTTTAACAAACTGTTGTATGGCAAAACACAGAATTATGTATAATTAGACATTATGTTGGTAAAATATGAATATGCCCCCGTGGCATACTGGACTCAAACTGGAGAAACGAGAAACTCTTACAAACCTTTCGACTTTTCGACGTAAATGTACACGGACGGACGTACGGCACGGACGGACGGACGGACGTACAGACGGACATATGGAACCTCAAGAGCAACGCAATATGCCCCCTTGTTATCGCATAGGGGGCATAAATACTCCAAATGTGAGAAAAATACTTAATATTCGCTATTAATTTCGATATGTCCGAAACATATAGGGAAGTTGGGCAGCCTACATGTGATTGTGATGTTCTTACCGGCATTCCAGTTGGATCTTGTTTATGTTTTTTTTTTATTAAAAGAGGAACATATATACTACAGAAAAATAATTAAAAAAAAGCCTATAGACCTACCCAACATATTTTGGGCGGTTTACCGGAAACGCGGCATTTATTTTGGCCTTAGCAACTGTTCGTTGAACTTGGTCTAGGCGTGCACTATAGTGTTATAATAAAGCTTTGTCACACGTAATGTGGCTGCAATTCTTGTGTATACGTGTGACAAATGAATGGTAACCATTTTTTCCGCATCGAGATCCATAAAATATAAAACTTATTTGAAAAAAGCATACTCAAATAAACGGATACTTACCAACTGCATGTACTGTTAGACAAACCTCGTCCGATATCACACTGCAACAATAACATGCATTAATTGCTCTCGGTGGTAAGCTTCCTCCGATCCATTCATATATAGATAATATTACATACACAGTAGCTTATTTAAGGAACGGAGAACAACTGCCAGAATTTGACCAAGGAGTTACAAATGTAAACTATGGTGGAATCGGGTATTTTATCAGTTTTCATAGTCTTGTACAACCGTTAATACTCAAACAGTACACACGACATAATTTGTCAATTATCTACTCATTCACCGTTCCGATATTTAATTCAGACCCGACATTCAGACCCGTTTTATACTATTAAAATCTAAGTCCTTGGAGTTTACATGTAATTAGTGGAAGGTGACGCTGACGAGGGGTTTTCACTATAATTGTGTGTCGGCAATGATGACTGAAATCACCAGAAATCAACGAAAGAACCAATGGAAAATGACATATTACCGTACACCAATCACCTGTGGAGTGTAAGTGACGACTGTCAGAAACATGCGCACATTTGTCCCCTTTGTTCATCTCCTTACAGCAGCAGACGGTTATTGTAATGCATTATATGTAACACATGTAACCTCTCATAGTTATCAAGGAATCATGTAGTGTACATTATAGTGTTATGTTAAATAAATGAATTCACAATCATGTGGCACGCCTACGGAGCTGAACTAATATTAAAACTGGACAGCAGTTTTGTAAAGCGCGGGAACTAATATTGCAACTAGACATCATGTTTGTAAAGCCCGGGAACTTGCCATGTACGCATATAAGGCCAAATGATGGACTCTGAAAACTGTTAACTCTAACTGCCAATACTAAAACAATAGTATCCACTTGCAATCACATAGTGGACAGAACGAGTAATTGTAAGCAAATAGTTTTATAACTTCAGCATATAATTATTGAATGTACTCATCTAACTTAATTATTACAATAGTTTACAACAATACTCTACTCGTATACGACAGCATGAGTATTGTCGTATTAAACAGTGAGCAACCTGCAAGTATACACATACCCGTTGCTCTGTGTGGTTTGGATGCACATTTGATGTTTGCCGATCGAGCTTGGTAAGAAAACCAACTCCCCGCTGTAGTCAGTTGACGAGCCTCCATGTGCAGAACTAGTTATCGAGATACCATCTACTGCCAAGGTTGGGTCGACAAATCCCGTTGTAGCATTTGGCCTGGTGTATATATACATAGAGAATACCAGGTTAGTGTATTTTGATATGAAGTTTATCAGCGAAGATTAGAAAACGCGACTAGGAATTATGAGGCTCTAATTCACATCGTTTCCGAGGTTCGACTGGTTCTGTTTTATGCCATCGGTTTTCGTTGACAATAACCGGGATATTGCATATACAGAAGTGAACACACAACACAACTGGAGTCATGAAACGAATGTCTTCAGTGACATTGAACTTGTGTGTTACGTGATGTGCATGCAAAACAAAGAAAACCCGCTAGGGGTCAAGCAGGTGTTCAGAAAACAAAATAACTTTGACGCATTTCCTTACAAACGAGGTGAACATCAGTCGTCAAAGACCTTGATCGTAGGTGTTCAAACGTAGGAAAAACGAAACACCATCCATATACAGACATCGTGGCCAAATATTATTGAAATTGGTGAATGGGTTAAGCAGTTAGTGGGAAAACAAATACACAAAAGAACGTTGATGCATTTGCTATTCAAACAAGGTGAAATTAAGTCTTCAGTGTTATTGACATTGGGTCTTCAGACGTGGGGAGTGTGCGAACCAAAGAAGTATCTCTAGAAATATAAGGTTACTAACGTACGTACATGGACTAACGGTATATTCCCTCTTGCCTATCGGCGAGGGGATAATAAGTGATTTGGCCGATTATTGATATCCGATCTAGGCCGGTTCATCGATGAATTTCAATCACTATCTCTTTAATGACATTTTTTTGTTTCAGGCAGAACGGTAACGGACCAGTCAATTTCATGCTACTAGAATTAAAGTATAAACAAGGATAACCATCGAGAGAAAATGGGAACAATTATATATAATTGCATGGTTATTTTTGGAACGAATATGAAGTCGTTTGATTAATATAACTGTACCAGCCAAATGGTCAGTTAAAGTGTAAAACTCAACTTGTTAACCATATTAAAAAGGATGCCAATGGCTCATTCATAGCTGATGTAATTTAACTGATACACGCGAATATCTTACTGGTATGTGTTTATATGATTTAACTGTACGTGTGTGCAGAATAATCATGCTTTTATAAAATAAAAGGTCGGTTAATTTAACCAAAAAAATAAAACGTGATAAATAAATTAACCGGAACTCTATAGTAACATTTCTAATGAATTACAGATGGTCACATATTTGTTAGTATAAATTACCTTTTCCCAACTGCGCTAGTAAGATGAAACGGAACAGTGCATTTCGTCTTGACTTGGCATCTTATTTCGGATGGTAGACCTAGATCACTGAACGCAGGCTACAAACAACACATTCAATGTGCAACACTTGCAAATGCGAATTGACATAGACTAATACGGTCAATCAAAAAGTAATATAAATAAGTCGCAACTTTTGTGGGCTTACCTTGAGAACAACAATAAGCAAAAATACAGAAGCGGGAGTAATTGACGGGGTGATTGATGGAGCTATCCCATTTTGTACTGACCTGTTAAATGATAACCAGATAGATAACACCTTGACAAACACGGCCCTATGCAATACACACAGGAGATTTATCATTACATATGCGTTGATACAATTATCACAATGTTCGATAATTTAAATTTAAAACATACAATAAATGGTGTAGACGATTAACTCCAAATATTTCATCGGACCTGCATAGTCACGTGCCTGCGAATACCTTTTGATGTATCGATAGGAGCATAGTATATGTATTACTTAATTCAACGTCAGTACAAGTAAATAAAATATGTACGAACATTTGTAATGCATATTTATATTTACAAATTCAGATTAGATTTTTAAAATTCATTTTCATTTTATGACTGAATCAAACTAGAGAGCGTTATACTTACTCGCTGGGATGAGTGGCCTAGAGTAGCTGACGTTGCTGCAAGTAAAATACACTACAGTAATACTGTATATATACATCTAGTGATTTTGAAGTATTGCATTACACGAATTAGCACACTAAATCCAATGGCTACAACTTAATATGTTAAAGTGAATTCATAACTTCATTCACACATTTCGAAAACGCTAGACTAATTGGAGTTAGAAATGACGCATGTTGCAACAGAAGCACTAAAACATATAGTAGCTACATGTGCATTCCTATACCAAGGTGTAAATAATTGGATGATAATATTTACCCCCAGAAAATATTCAATTGCCATACACGAATTTGTTGCCTCGAATTATTGTGTTCATATGCAAATTCAATGACATATACAAGATGTAAACGTTGACATTTCTGAGCGTTTCATAGAACTTTATAAACAAAACAAAGAAATGAGTGTATATATACCATATTGACAGGTTGTTCCGGAGAAGCCCATGGGGCAGAAACATACAGGCGCAGTTCCATGGCTGTCACAAAATCCCGCATTCTCACAGTGTAATGTCTGGCAGCCTCCTCTAGCTGAGTTGTGTGAAAACAATTTTACACTTATTTCTGGATATAGAGGATGAAACGAGTAGCACACAATTTATGCACAATTTATGCTCCTATGGCGAGGTACATGAATCTCATATCAAATGGAAGCTTTGAAATTATGTTTAACACACGATTTCAACGTCCAAAGAGCTGAAAACTTGGAGATATCCGACATGTTTCAGTGAAATTTCGTCATTGACTATGTTCGCATCTTAATAATAAAACTATTATGTCTATGTCATATGATAGGTTCCTGATCTTTGTATGCACTTCATTTACCAAATGGGAGCACATTCTAACACTTGCCGTAAGTCTACTGAGTCACTGATACTTCTAATTACTTTTAAAACATGATGACGTGAAGGTCAAAGCAGCATTGCTTTGTCGTGCCATTCGGAACGCCATTTGACACGTATATATTTTATTCATTTTACATAACGTTGGCTCATAATACGAATACGTAAATACGGTGATGCGGCCTGCCAATCAAATTCACTCCTGGTGTAATGTCATAGCACCTTTATACAATTGATACGGCACTGTATAAGGAGCTTTTCATGTGATAAATATAAATACTGCGATTAAAAATAGTAAGTGAGCAGGGGCTTACGGATATACCCGTCCAACCTAGATGGAAAGGTGAAAACTACCCATCGGTATACTTCGAAATGTCGGGTGGTATAGAAATATCATATCTTATAAGGAAGAAGCGAACTATTTAGGTACCTGCAGCAGTTTTATATACTATCAATTTACTTAGCAATGACAATGCTGTCACAAATAACTTACATGAATGTTGTTGTGCTGATTCCACATGTACAGTGTAACACCTGTCTTCACCGTTAACACCTGCACCGTTAACATATGATCTGCCACATAACAAGATATATTAAAATTAGTAAAATGAGTTTGTATAAATATACGGACATGCATAGCACAATGAATGATTCTCAGTAACATACGAAGATTCCACATTCTCCATGACAACTATCAATGAAGAATTAAACGGTTACACTATGCAATAATACACAAATTAAAGTTTTCCCCACATACATTATGCATAATAGATTGTTTCACTTTGTAACTACTACATATTAGCAAACGTGCATATTTGTATGATGACATGCTGAAACGTAAAGTATACATCATCTGTACGAAAGCTCTGAGATCTCTCACCGCTGTACGCGTGACATGTCATTAACATGATAATCAGCGTTGGTTGAATAGTTCCATAGGTCGCGTTCTCAGTTTTACATGTGTGACAATATGAAAGACGAGTAACCACAAGAGGAGGATAACAGTAACGCCGATTGTTAAATAGAGAATATATACATAGAGAATACCAGTAAACTTGTATAATGGGTATACCGAATTACTTGCGTTATTAATCTAAATAATATTACTATATAACACAACCGTCGTCATATAGAGAATAGTAGGTTAGTGCCGTGAATGGGAAAAATATCTGGCAAGGCTCAGGAAACGGGATGGGCGAGGCTCTGCCGAGCACATCCCGTTTCCGTGCCGCGCCAGATATTTTTTTCCATTCACGGCACTAACCTACTATTCTATTTATTCCGTCAACACATACAAATGGCTTTAAAATGCAAAGAAATAATCCCAGCAACCGCACATATCCTTACGCAGTGAGTAGGTCGTATTGACAGGATATCAAAAATGTTTCACGGCACCGTGTTTCACGGCACATACGCACTGTGTTAACGGGATAAAATCAGATCAAATTCAAGTAGCTGCGGATATTAAAACGACAGTTGTCTCAATAACCACCAAACATAACTGGAGGGTCTGATCATGATATTCACTTTTCGCAATTGAAGGATCGCTGGAAGAATTGGATAAGTAAACCTCATTATGGAGTTAACCCTGTTTTTCCTCTAGGCCCTAAAATCGTGCAACCATTGAAGACTTAAAAATACACTAGCAGTCCATACTGGTCAGAATTAAACGAGCCGTTTATGTTTGCTTTGAAAAATGATTACCCAAATAGACTTACTGTTTGAGTAAAGCATGCACACATATTGTGAAGTTCGATCCAATGGAAGAAGTCTCCGCTGTAATACTGACGTCTATTTCACAGTAGTTGTTTGCCGCCGCTCCAGTATTGCACGTGTCACACGACGAGAAAACGTGGCTCTTTGCTATGTCTCTTCTGGATAAATCCACTGTTACACTAGTAGGAAAAGAACATATGTGAAATATTAAATCAAATATGCATATGCCTCATGTTACAAGATAATAGCAGAGACAATACGGCAGCTACATATACTTAAAGCACACAATAGTTACCAGTGCAAGATGTGTCTAAACTGAAAATTGAATAAATCATGTGTGGGAGATGCTTTTTCGTCTAAAGGTGCTATGTATTTAAATTGAACGTACACATATGTACAATTAAGTTTCAACTACATGTAACACTAGACGTTGAACAAATGTAAGAATGAGCGGAAAGATGCTTCATGACAAGCTCTCAGAAAACATGCTTCGATAATACGTACTATTCTGCAATTATATATATTTTTATTTTAAATATGATATCGATCTTTGTTGCCGTTTATTAGATTTGTTACATCTTCTTTTGAGATATTCCAGTTGCTCAAAATATATACACCACATGCATTTATAAGGAACTTATAAATAAAACAGTATAGAAGACACTAACACAGTTACTATAATATACTATCGTTATAAATAGTGAAAACAGTCTCAGTCTCATACATGTATGTTAAGTTGTGTCTTTCTTTATGAAACAGTTCCTAAGATTAAATGCTCTTCCTTTACATATATCCATTTTATTGATAATACTCACTCTGGAGCTTTACATGTAGCTACCCTTTTGCAAACGATTGATTTCAGCTGCCAATGACTATGAACGTGCCCATAGTGTTCTCGCCAAACACACCTGACGTGCTTTGAGCGAGAGTATTAATGTTTACAAATATTTTTGATGCACATCTTACAGTCACTGAGTCACAATGCGCATTTTCATAATACATATGCATGAACACATCGATTTGACACACATTATTGAATTCGATTGCAATCATTGAGTAAGGTAAAAGCATCATTCTTACTTGTAGATTCACGTATCGATTACAACTGACACGACTTGTTCCAGCATAAGTATTCTGGACCTGTCCATAAGAATAACGTATTTGCGATACCTAGTAAAAGTATCAACCGTCTGGTTCAAATTTCACAGAGCGATCAAAATGTCACCGGCCCGGAACCTGAACTGGGGTACGCTGGTATACCGTACCATCACTCTACTGACTGAGCAAACCGAGCAAATATGCACACTTCCTCCCCATATTGAGCTACATGTACATGCCATCCGCGACATACTCCCCCGTCAAATTGAAATTCGTTCCAGAATTCCATTATGTATTTGGACTGTGATCATCTGTGCGACGATCATGGAGTATTTATATCAGTCACGGTCCCTCGTTGGGTGCCAAATGTCACAGGGCGAGACAAATGTGCACCAGTCTGGGGTTCGAACCAGGGAACTCTGCTTTTATTTCATACAAATCATTTAACAGTATTGCGTTGGAAAGTTATATTTATTTTCAAACTAAAATCACAATGCAAATGTCCATACTGAATCGTAAAAAGAAATCGTGATGGATGGAACGGACTAATGTGGTAGACTTATCTTGTTTGGGAAAAATAAACGCATTTCGCATTTCGTCATTTATGAATAAATTCATCGATCATAGTGGCAATGTGTTGATCTATATTTGTAATAAAATGTAAATGTTATAAAACACTTATCGGTATACATGGCATAACTGACTACAATACCATTCTTTATCGTGTGTGTCACCCGGTGTGGCGTATAGTAGAATGTGACATGGATCATCTGCGGCGCATTTCACGACAGAATATGCTGGGACACTTGGTTCAACAAAATGTGGTCTATCCTGAAAAAAACCTATATGATAAAAGGCATTTTCATTCAGTTTAGTGTAACATTAAAAATCGACATTCTATGAATTCATGTATAACCAATTGCCGTTACGTATCTGGTATGGTCTGGCATGTGATCTACTGAGTTATAATACAAACTATATGTATTATGAAGTGTAAACCCACAACTCGACCATGTCACCTCATGAAATTTTATTATTAATGCTGTTGGGCATACACATTTGTTAATGATTTTTAAAACAAACTTAATTATTAGACTATTTTATTAATACGTCCGGTTATTTATCTTTGATTTGCCAAGAAAACAGCATCGGGCATGTCCAGACATTGTTTTCATATGTAAATGTCTTTAGGTTTATAAATGATTTAAACATCACAATTAAAACAGCATACCTTGAACCCGTACAAAGATGTTGTATCTGAAAATAATATTTATAAGATCATTAGTTCATAAAATTGTACGGAAAAGTCCAGGTATACTACTAAATAAATGCTAGCCAAAATTACGAAATTAAGATCGTTCCGAGTACACCCATCGTGGTTAATTAGTAATGTTACAATGACTACACCATAGTGTGTGTGCATGTGACAAGAAACATTTCAAGAGACATTGCGATAATATTTGCGTATATGGTAACATGTAATATAATAATATATCGGCATGTGTTATATAATATATATATGAGTTTAATCAAATATATAGAGAATACCAGGCTAGTGTCTTTTGATATTAAGTTTATCAGGCAAGGCTAGGAAACGCGTAGGAATTCCGAGGCTTGCCGAGCCTCCTAGCATTGCCTGATAAACTTAATATCAAAAGACACTAGTCTGGTATTCTCTATATATTGAAACAGTTTCAAGTACATTCTTTTACAACACTGGACATTCGACAATACACATGCAATTGATTGAGAAAAGATGTTTTTTTCTGAATTTGTAAATATTAGATCCGTACCAGTCTTAACATCTAGCTTGAAGCAGACTTCATCTTTGTTAACCCTGCAATGAAACATAACAGGCTACTTGTTTTCGTATACACTAGTATGTGATACACAGTCATGGAAATGAGATAATATTTCACAAAAACAATATATTCACAATTCATATTAGCTCCTAGAAAATAGTTACAGGATTAACTTTCTTGTCTCACTACGTAATACATATGTTATGTAAGCTTCCAGAATACATTTGATACTTTATTACTTGAAATATTCTATATAGTTTTATATGTGTAACAATGTTATTTTTAATTGCAAATACATTTACAAGTGATGTATTGTGTGTACTCATGGTGTCAACTAAATTATTGTATTAAGCAATATATAAAATGATAGTCAGAGAGCAATGAAACTAAATAAGGCGATTGAGTCTACAATAATAGAAACGCCCTCAACGACCCGCGGTTCTTGATGGTGAAGACAAAATAATATAAACGTCATGCACACAGATCTATGCAACGGAATCCCTTAACAAATAGTCGCTTATAAATAACTAAGAGCAACGACTCATGTAGGATCTCGACAGTGGTGTAAACTATGCCTGTTTTTCTTATTACATACATTACGCAAACACGTCTTATTTGGAATTAATAAATCACTGAACTACTTTCGGCAAGGGAGATAATCAATATCATGCGAACTATTTTCATACGAGCCAAGCGGATTGTTCTGTTTATGATTAGTATATATAGTTTTAAGCTATCTCCTGTGATATATAATGATACATTACTTTGTTATGTTATGGGTACTAATACATGTTGTTTCAATAGCGTATCTCTGTAACGGTATTGTTGTAGATGGAGTTGCAAATAATTTAATAATTATTACGTTTAAATGGTGGCGTAATACTGATAGCACTTCTGTATAACTGTGATTGTTGTAAATGGCGCAACAGTCGTGAGGTTAAGGTCGCCGACTTCAATGATTTAATTACCGATTCCCGGAAGGGTCGGTGGTTCAAACCTCGACGTGATATAAAAAAAAATTCTCCATATATATTATTTTTGTGATTTTAATATTTTTTAATATTTTCACAATTTTATGATTTTAATAAAAATACCTATAAATTGATAGAAACTTACCAACAATTAAAGTGTCTGTCTTTAATAGTAATATATACACAGACAGTTTGTTACTGATTTTTTAAGTTTAAGTAATATATACACAGACAGTTTGTTACTGTTTTGTTAAGTTTGAGGGTACTGTCTATACTGTCTATACCATATAATGTTTTACTGTCCCAAAATCTATTTTTTGGCTGTCACAATTAATTAATTTTCGGACAGCAAACATTTTTTTATGAATTTGAAATAATTATTGTCCTCCATCTGCTCACAACACTGTTCGAACTGCGCCTGTGGCTACCACGACCAGAATTCACTGGCCGCAAACACAGTAGCCATCGGCGTCTATTTATTAAATTATTATTTTGTATTTTATTTGAATTCCGCGTGAACGCTGCATTTTGTGTCAACACCATTTACAGAAAATATTGGTGATTTTCTAAACGAATATCGGAGAAATGCGGCTATATATTTTGACCATTTACGTAAAAAAATTACTGATTTTGTAAAACAATATCGGCACAACTAAATACGGTGATAGAATTTTTGTCAACTTTTCAACACCATTTCCGGAAAATATTACTGATTTTCTAAAAACAATATCGGCGAAGGTGTACTGAACTACTCTTTATTTTAAATAACCAGCCGTCTAATAGATCTTTGTATAATCGAGAGTATATCGTTAATTGTCATGTTGTCTCCGACAGTGAGGTGTTGCGGCACACATCAAAACGACACGTCAATTTCAAAACATTGCCTAAGGGTCACAGCTGTGTGGTGTCATCAGATCAACACCTCGTCACACACAACTACGTATTATCGATTTTTTTCCCCACACAAAGCGACGTGTATTTACAACTAGATCTGTGTAATGTGTCGGGTGTAGCCAAAGACCATACATAAATTCGTAATTAGTCACAGATGTAGCCTTAAAATATAATCGATTTCCTTAAATTACGTCCGCATGTTGACAGATATTTCAGAGCAGATGTCGTCGTAATTTGCCGTTATTTATTTCCAAAATTAGCCATATATTCTGTAAATGGCGTTGAAAGTTGACAATAAATTAAGACCAGATCAGTACTTTAAATCGCTATCGACGACAACTGACGATCCGATGAGAGAGTAATACCGTTTAAGTGTATCCAATGTTAAATATACATCGTTATTTTTTTATGACTTTCGTAGTTTTTACCGAGAAATTCAAACCGTTTCCAATTATTGGGGAACATAATATCATGATTAGCACATCGTTTCACTAAGCGGGGGCTACTCAGAAATGGGAATCACACGGTCTATTGTTTACACTGGATTAATGGCGGCCTCCATGAGGTCTCAGGTAAATCTTATTTTTCAATAATACGACTGTGGTTTCTTCCTTTTAGTGATAACCATGTTCCAGCCGTTAACACTTATTTAGCAAACATTACTTAATATGTAGTTAGTCTGAACATTCTGCAGAGAAATCTGAATTGGACGGAATCGAGCGTTGTTTAAACTTAGTCCGGTCCATATGCACAGGTCAAAATATGAACTGAAAATGGCGCTTTGTGTGACAGAAATCCGTACGCGGACGAATAAACAAAATATTTTGTTATAAATATCACATACAGCGAAACAGCGGTAGCATCTACTGTTTTAATAATATGCATACATATTGTAATTAATGTTTAATAGTGATATACTTATGAATAATATACGATACTATGGTTTATACTCCAGCATTATCTTTTTAGGCTGTGTGATTTGCCTCAATATAAACTGGATTAATTAATACTTATATTCATACGCTTCATGACAGCATCATTACATTTAAAATATACAAATATTACTTAAAGGGGTACCGATATGATACATTTTAATACTATAAATATTGAAAATACACATTACAATCGCTTACAACATAAGTTATTGATTGAAAATAGTCACTGCATCGTGACCTATTTGACCGCATTACCTATTGCGCGGCAACCTCATCAAACCCCCTGTTTACATAGGTAACCGGGGGTTTGGTGAGGTTGGCTCGCTAATACAATGTTTGCGTAATGTATGCCACTCAGTGCATGGAGTTTGCTTACGTCGGTGCTAGGAGGCGTTTATGTCATGTACTGTCACACTATTGACAAAGTCCGTGACATACACGAATACGTTCAATAAGAACGTACTTGTAATGCATGTTATTTCTGGTGGTTTTTTACAACGATTATCACGAATCTCTGGACTTATACCTGTTAATATATGTTGTATTATTATGTCTAATTTATAAGAGAAATGCATACCCATTGGCATCCACAGTGTGTACACAGACGTCCTGTGATCCTACCAGGCGCGGCGTGACGTACACGCTTGCCATATAACCACCGCTGGTATTGGTGAGCATGTCGACTGTAATGTTGTCAAGTTTCACGCTGGGGCTAATGTAACCCGGTTGTACATCCGGTCTGGAATCGGCGACACATCTTAGCATGTAATGTGTTATGGTATACTAGTAGTCAGTACAGCTCCTGGTACCTGACTCTATGGACATAATGAATATATTCAACATTTATCAAATGTCAGTATCTAAGGTTAGATTAATGGTAAGCATGTCATACAAATTAAGTTTTGAACTTTAAAATGTATAGCGTTTCAAAATTACAAGTATTGTCTATCTGTACCATGTGATCCCACGAAAAGCATATAGTTGTATTGTGTAGCTACACACTACAGTCGTTCATTGAGTGATTTATGTTTAGCATAGTCGTAATGAATCGGGCGGCGATACATTGACAGTTCCATAATACATGTACATGCTTCAAACAATACTAATGCAATTTCTAAAAGTTGAATATTGTGCGTATAGTCATGTAGAGCTTACTTTGCGTTTTGCGAGCCGTACATGATCAGTGGTACGGCACATGGTCTGTTTCGCAAACATGTCACAGTGGTTGGCAGGACGGCGTCGGTAAACACAGCCTACGAGAGGCAATACATGAATTCAAGGTAAATACATTGTAGAATGTCTCAACATTCAAATGGATCGTTTGCCGTTGGTTATGTATTCACATATTGCTGCATATCTTACACTTTCAGCCACGGAAGCGATGTCGCGGCTGTACAGGCATTTGACCGTAACATGAGCATTAGCAAGTACTAAAGTAAGAATCACAAACACCGAGAAGTGCATGCTTAAAACAAATATTGAAGCAACCCATCAAGTAATATTTTAATGTTTTACGATAATGAAGAAACGTGTACAAACATTTTGACGCAAAAGAATGGCTAATTATTTTCAATATTTGGACACTTGATACATGTCATTATTCGGAACACCCTCATGCCACCATTAACATGACATATACCTTTGTTATCTTCACATGTTTGCGGAAACACTTAGCTATTGTTTTGAGTCAAACGTTGGTACAAGTTTCTTCATCATAGTATACCATTAATGTTACTTGCTGGATTGCTTCAATGTTTGTACATGATACATGTACTAGGCATTTGGAACATACTCATGCCGACATTAAAATGGAACATACATGTTACAGTATATGAAAACAGAAATTTATATATATTTACTGTTACAATAATATGTGTAACATGCTGTAACAATGATCGCTGGTCGATATCGTCATTCACATCGAGATATCAACACTGATGAGCTGAGGATGTATTTGAATATGCGTCGTCACAGCATTCATCAATTACGCTTAAACAGATGTAATATTCGTTTAAGATAATCAAACTGAATAGGCAATATCTCTCTGGTATGAACGTACTTCGATGATATTTGTTTGTGATACATGTGCCAAATATGAACTATTCATGTAACTCGCTATGCATGAATATATACGAATGTTCGGGTTAAGAGGGTACACCGAATTGGCGTTTCATTGATTGATTGAACGACGGTACATGTTATTGCCAAATGATGCCAGTGTAGTGACGCAACGTAAACAAATCCGCCTTCTTATCAACGAAACCCATGGAATATTTGCCCATTCTGAAGCAGAAAACTTTACCTGATAAATATAATACAGACATTGCTAGTAACAACTGTTTCATCATTTTGAAATTTGTCACATTTCGGAGTCCGGTGGATTGGTGAACGTAGCTTCTTTCACGACACATTAATATCAACAACCTTATTAAAGTTTTCCAATATGTTGAAAAATATTGTTTGTTACAAATACACATCACTCTCGTATGACCAATATATAATCACAGTCAGTTTCAAAATGAACATCCAAAAAGCTTTAGTTATTAAGCCAGTGTTACAGCTATACTTGAATATCGCATGTCGTTCGTGAATAATGACAAATTTAATGTAAATACTTTGGATGATACACACGGTACTCACCAATGTTGAACTTCGTAAATACCACTGATAGCGATTCTTTATATATACTATAGCTTCTACAAACAATGACGGTGGGAGTACATAATACAATGTAATGATCCACGTTTGGAATAATAAGCAGCATTACGTTGTAACGACTCTCGTATGACCAATATATAAACTCCGTCAGTTTCAAAAGGCACATCCAACATGCTTTAAATAATATCATGCTATAATTAATATGTTTGCTCATATAAAAGCATAGCGCTTTAAATTCGTAGTATATTTTGATATCGCATGCTTTAGACACGGCTACGATAGTCAAGTAATCTAAATATACTTACACCGTTACGACCGGAGTTAGTAAGCGATGCATGGATATCTGAAACACGTTTGAAATTAGATTTAACTGGATAATATGCTGAACAGCAAAATAAACATGCCATCGTTAATACGTTTCATGGGAAAAATGAAACCACATACTAGTATATGTTACGTAGCACACCAGCCAAATGCCATAATTTTGTATGCAATCATCATCATAAAATGTAGGTGTGAATGTCAATGTACCGTGTTAACTAACCATAAGTTACATAATCAATTATATATAAAATTGTAATTACACTAAATGTTTTGCCGTAAACAGGGTTACGTTTATTTTGCGGTGCATCATATATTACTCAACAGCTTTACATTTATCAATTAAGATGATGTACAGACACATGTATTCACTGACCATGTTTTCATGATTTACAATGTCCATAGTATCGTTAGATTATTATTAGCTGACTGTGAAACAGGCCGTGTTGTCAAACTTATGCTCAAATACAATGACACATTTGAAACCTGAATGTGTGTATACCTTGTCTTTTTCAAAATATCAAAATATGAAACGAAACCACTACTAATAAGCCAATAAACGTAATTTTTCATCTGCCACACGATTTTAAGGAATAAAAGCAATGTGTATATCATGGGACTATACCTGTGTTGCATGTGTCCCCACTGTATCCGATAGGACAGTAGCATGTTGAGGTGCCATTTTCTATATCACAGTAACCATTGGCACATCGGTTACGATTTGGTGGACATTTCCCTGAAAAACAATTTAATCAACAACACAATGTACAAAGTGTTTATCGAGAAATACAATACAATTGTCATATTGTTCCTTTTTATGCGCTATGTTTTCTAATTTGCGGTGGCCACTGAGCAATATTTCATTTAAAAGTAAACATTTCTTGCATCTTTTGCTATTAGCATGATTAATATGTTTCATGTATTTTAATAGTGACAACTTTCACCTCATGCGATGATAGGTTGAATATGTACCACGTATATACTTCGCTAATTTATATGCGAGTGAAATCAACACTCACTCACTATGATAGTGTGTTTACTAGTTGTGCTAGTGTCGAAAGATCCAACAAATGGACTTTGTTTGTAACTGCATGTCGTTTCTTTAGAAGAAAGTTAGTACATGTATGTAGTGGTCGTTTGTATTGTATTGTGAATTACTGCACAATATAGTATTTCGCATTGTAACAACGTGGATTAATAGTAATAGTTTTGATTTAAGGTGACATTCATCCTTGATGACTATATTTATTACCGTTTTCACAGTTCTTGCCGGTATTTCCTGCTAGACAGTAACAGTGGTAGCCCGAAATCCCGGTACGGAAACAAACCCCCTTGTTCTCGCACGATGACCGTGTGCATGGCTCTATAATAGATACACCAATGAAGACAAAAATATACAATACTGTGTAATTGCATATAATTGCTTATGCTGGTGGCTGTAATAAGTTCATAAACTCACACAAACCCTAGACATGACCACATGAACAATGACCTGAAATAGGGAACATAATGTTGATTAAACGTGTTACATCACACGTTATATCTTCAATCTAACCAGACACAATACGTATTATAGTTGATATAATAAAATAAAATTGGAGAATGGAAAATGGTTATACTTATACTCGTTGATGAATGTAACTGGGGAGGACAGGCCAACACACAATGTTACTTGCATCCAGTATATGTGAGAATACAAATACCAGATAACGTAGAACAGTAATATAAACGCATATAGCGGCGATGAAACCGATCTAGAAATATCATTTATCTATATGTGTGCCTATTTTATATGGTTTTAAATGATTACTGGTTCGTATGCTTGAGTGTACAATGTGACAATTTATAGGTTAACGAAGATCGCATATGATTATATCTAGATGATGGCATGGGTATTGTTGGTTTTGATAGTCTTTGGTTTCCTTAGACTGCACTGCTCTACAGTTTAACATTAACGAATAAAATAGAATGTACTACAGAAAAACATAACCGAAAAGAGTATGGTATGTGAATGCTATCGCACTGCTAACCTGATCCATTCGCGAAAATGTCGAAAGCAAAACATCGTTGCTGTTGATCTTTGGCCCTGTAATGATATATTATGACATTCTCAATACTACAAAATAACGAATATAATGCTAAAACATCGATGGTCCTACTGCACTCGGCGTATAACAAAAAACATATCCGCCGTTCCGGATTATTTAAGGACTACTACGCTTATAATAGACAAGAGCAATATTGATATCCACTCATCAAATAATAGTATTTATCGCATGAAAACCTGGCTAGCCGCTGTTAAGTTCTCCATACGTTCTACACAAACAATTTATGTCTGACGATTATATATTGACTTTCTTAATGTGTATGTTATATTCCGACCTTTAAACAGCACATATTTGTGCCGCGTTGGAGGCTCCTCGAACAACACTGTGCGCGTGGCATGTGTTTATCATGATGTATCGCGTTGATGTATTCTTTACATGGGTTCGAGTGTCTCATTTGGGTATCTTGTTCTATATTTCAGCTAGTATTTTATTGTTTGACGTTTTGCTTTCCAACAAAATATACATGTACACGTACCTACATAATATATGACACACTGGCGAACATTGTTCCTACACTTTTTGATGTACAAAAACAAACTGACAACCAAACGACCAAACCAGTATGCAAACAGTCATATGATCAGTGGTTATAACCATGTATGCATCGATGGGACAAGTGATTGTATTATATAAACCATATAGTGGACTATACTGTGTACATATATACTTACGCTGACTGGAAACATGTCTTTCTTTCGCCTGGTGTTGTGAAGGAATATGATACCTCCGTGACACACATGGAGCCTGCATCAGTTGCATCGAAAATATTTATTTCATCACTGGCCGATATAACAGTTTGACTGAAACAAAACCGTGTGTAATACGTATACGTTTATAGGCTAACAAGTCGTCATGTTGTGATTCATATTAAAATACTATATGTACCTAGCATAAGTCAACCTATATAGAAAAACACATTCACTCTAGACGGTTCAACATTCACTCTAAGCGGTTGAACATGTACTATGAACCTAAAATAAACACTATGAATATAAATATAAACAGTTATTGCTAGAATATTGTGCAAATACACGCTTTACACCAAGTTACAAGTTTGAAAGTGAAAATGTATGGGCTTAACGGCCCAGTAATAGCTAATGTGATGTAGAGACGGGACCACAGTTTAGTCTCATCCGACATACTAGTGGGATGGAAATACTATGAAAGTAGTGTTGATGCCTAAGGTGAGGTTTGAACCAAAGACCTCCAGATTGGAAGTCAGGTGTTCTAGCGCCTAGGCCACAGCCAATCCCTTACACGTTTGAGACTGTTTCACATGTCGTAGACATACTATCTAACTTACCATGTAACGTTTTTAGTAGTATACAGGAATATGGTGCACGTTTCATTGACGTCACATACAAATCTGCTATTCGCTAATGGTGTTGGGTCAATGAATTTCACTGCCGCCTGTATGAACAAAAATAGCGTTAACAGAATATTACAAAACTGATATATGCTAATGAACAGGACATGGTACGATATAAGGCGACATAAATACCTATCTAAGGTCGATTACTTAGATATATACTTGTACTGGGTCTCAGCTGTGGATGAAACGTGAGAAAAATATTCCAGATTGGAAGTCAGGTGTTCTAACGCCTAGGCCACAGCCAATCCATTACACGTTTGAAACTGTTGAACATGTCATATACATACTATCTAACTTACCATGTAACGTTTTTAGTAGTATACATGAATATGATGCACGTTTCAACGTGCTGGAGATCTGTGATGGGGATAATCATACAATAAACAGTTGAAATGTGTATGAGACTACTCGGTGTGATTTAATCATACGTTAGACGATATAATTAATAATATATATACACATATTGTTGTAGTAATACTGGAAAATGGTGTATACATCGGTGGTATCTAGTGCTTGTCATTTTCTAAATACTTGGTTACCCAGAAATGTATACTAATGACAACTATGAAAAATAACACGTTTTTATTGAACGTAGCCAACTGAGCTTCTTCTATAAATAAATTACTTACTTACTTACTTACTTACTTACTTACTCACTCACTCACTCACTCACTCACTCACTCCCTCACTCACTCACTCACTTTACTTACTTACTTACTTACTTACTTACTCACTCACTCACTCACTCACTCACTCACTCACTCACTCACTTACCTCACTCACTTACCTCACTCACTCACTCACTCACTCACTCACTCACTCACTCACTCACTCACTCACTCACTCACTCACTACTTACTCACTTACTCACTTACTCACTTACTTACTTACTTACTTACTTACTTACTTACTTACTATAAATATGTCGAAGGGAAGTCACTAAATGCGACTGCAAGTCAAAACGGCCCCGTCCCAAAACGGACGAAGTCAGTAACGGCCGTGTTTTTATCAAAATGGCATTTGGTCGCGTTTTTAAAATAGCCACAGTCTATCCAGCTACGTACGTCTTGGAAAAATGAACATTGCATGAATAATATAAACTGTGTATGGGATCATCAAGTGGTTTTCAGAATGTTGCGAACCTTATTTTCAGGAGGTGACGTAATCTGTGACGTCATTATTACTATAATTTGTTCATTAAAATCTTCCTACCAGACGGGTGGATATTGGTTGTATATAGAGCACGACGATAAAGTCGATTACGTATGTGCTGCATGGGTGCTCTAAAAGTGCTTTACAAGAATTATTAACTTGCACGAACCATCGACTACCGTTTCTTTCTTACGTTCACGGGCTGTCGATTTCCATTCACACTAGCGTTAACCGATTCTACGTCAAAACGACAGAATCCACATTTGTTGTGCTATGTTTTACAACAAATACCAGGGTATAGGATCACGTGCTCTGTTGTTTTGTCTGGAGTAATGGCGGAACCCATGAGGTATCAGGTAATATTATTTTTCATCAATACGGCTGCGGTTTCTTCCTTTTAATGATGACCATGATCAAGCCGTTAAAATGGCATATTATGATGTGTTTTCATCATGGCCCTGTGTAAAATGCTTTAATGTAAGATACATGACGATACTAGGACTGCTGGAGTTGTTGTAATTTTCACCGATATCGGTACATAAGTATCAGCTTTTCTATCACATAGTATGATCAGTATCTAAAAAAATACGTGTCACAGTATCAATTCATACAATTATCTCTGACATTTAAAAAGTCCAACTCTATACTTGTAATATTGAATTTGGCGAGCTGAAATAAAAAATCATGATCCAAAAAATCCATCTTTATTGCTGGAATACATGGAGATTTAAAAAATGGAAAATGCAAATAATGAAACCGTCATGCCAACCTTAGAACAAATATAACAGTACTGTGTTGGTTGTAGATGTGCTAAAATATATAGAGGATATTTGTTGTTTTCAGTGTAAGATTTTTCATCGAGTCAACACCAACCGTAGTACCTTCACGAATGGCGAAGCCACGAGTGAAAATATAACGTTTGGTGTTCACGAGATGAAAACTAATTCGTTCTTACACTGAAAACAACAAATTTCCTGTTTATTTTATGACCATATACCAGTATTTACGCTCTTTGCTGATTTATTTAATATTTACATTAGCACCCGCATCGTACCTCTAGGACTTCGCTAGGAAACAACCTGTGGGGGCATCATTTATCAGCATGACCAATTTACTAAAATCACTTGTTGCATACAAAATATTTCCATATTTTATAATTTATTATGCTGATATTCGTCTCATAACATTAAACTATAATAGATAAAATTCATTTTACACAAATAAATAAACAAGAAAATAATACGATTAACAATAATGCAAATGTTATTAATAGATTTTACATTTTAAGTCACGCCCCCATGGTGCAATAATACTTCGTTATTTTCAAACCTACAAGAAACGGTTGTCCGATAGCAACAACCTTTTCAACAGTGCACTGAACACAATGGCCGCCATATGCCTAGTGATTCATTCCGTATCGATCTGGATTTATCAACATGAATCTACTCACTATCAATGTACTGCACAAAATGTGATCGTTGGTAAGGCAATTCAAGAAGCTTATCAGAATTCCCACTGTCACGAGGGCTGAATTAGGTTGTCATTGTTTGATCTTGCTACCGGCTGTTGTACACACAATGGTTGACAGTTGCCGCAAGAATATAAGCAGTATTCACATGGTACGTCATTTTCAATGGACGCTAGAATAGTCGTGTTGCAGACCAGAATATTTATTAATAATGGACTTGACAGCACCAGAACAGATACATATTTTAAATATGGGCCCGACTCTGGAATTGTCTTCCTTGTGGCCATGACATTTTCACCGATTTTTAAACCGTATTTTCACAGTTTAAAATCCGTATTCCCACAGTTTCAAACAGTGTAATATCGAGTGATATTCCACTAATAAATCCCGGTAATTCACCGTCAGTCATAAAATAATTATTGTCTGATATTGACTAATATGATTTATTTACATTCCTAATTTTTATTTTCTGTGGGGTATTATCCACTTGTATGTAATCTTCCAGTTACTGGTAGCTCAATACTGGGGGATTTCGACCCCTATGATGCTCTAATCTATATATAACACCAACATCTGAAGATAAAAACCTGCAATTTGGCGTGTATGAATATAAATGTGTGTAGGTTCGAACAATGAATCCTAACTGCAACTGGTACTAACATCTACAGAAGTGGCCAGACACTTTTTGATCAACCCTCATTCAATTAACATTTTAGATTTTAGACTTTGGATCATGATTTCGTTTTTATCATCACAGGATGATTAACAAAGATACTGAGTTGAAACTTTCAGATATTTGAGACAATAGCATGAAGCGATACTAATTGAAATTAAACTGAATTATTTAGCATCATTTCTGAGATTTGACAAATTGAAGCTGGGGGTTATTATTTTTATCCACCCGATATGGCATCATTTATTTAACGAATTTCAATTCCACAGCCTGAACTATTGGTGAATAGACATCTAGTCCGAGCCGAACATACATACCGATAGTTGTCAACACATTAGTTCTAGTGGTGTGGCTGAGAAAATGATCGGCACGCGCTGGCAGAAATTACGAAAATTTGGCACAGATATATTGTTGAATACAATAGGTGAATACAATATTTGTTTGTGTTTTCATTTGGAGCGGCCTATCCGAATTTAATTGTCAATGCCAATGTCAGGTCAATGTAATGTCAATCAACGATAGAATGAAGCAATTAACTAGACAAAAACATAACAGCGAAATGTTGTAAAATAATATATAATACAATTGGTAAGCTATCAGGCACCAGAAGTGTGCTTTTGATCAGGAGCTACACTGGTCACAAATCGCAGCCACAAATAGTGAATATACCCATTTGAGTCGACTGCCACGAGGCAGAGCTTCTTGATGCCATGTGTCACATCTGAGAAGGCAACGTCTGCTTTGTAAACATCGGGGCCTTTACCCGGCGCCGCCGTAATGTTCCCTATGTGGATCTTGTCAATGAAACTCGTAACTTTATTTATGGCCGCGATTGTTCTGAAACATGCACTATCAACAATATGTGGTCTGTCGGCACACAAATTTCCGCCGCACCCACAGGTGTGTAAAGTACGGAGCCCCGCAGGGGACGTATAATTAATTTCTTTATTAATCCGTTCCCACGAAATAACAATTCGTTCCCACGAATTAACAGTTCGTTCCAACGAATAAACAATTCGTTGCCTCAATTTAACAATTCGTTCCCACGGAATAACAATTCGTTCCCAATTTTTAATTCGTGGGAACGAATTGTTATATCGTGGGAACGAATTATTAATTCGAGGGAACGAATTGTTATATCGTGGGAATTAATTCGATGGAACGAATTGTTTATTCGATGGAACGAATTGTTAATTCAATGGAACGAATTGAGGGAACGAATTGTCATTTCGTGGGCGAATTGTCATTTCGTGGGAACGAATTGTTAATTCGAGGGAACGTATTATTATATCGTGAGAACGAATTGTTATATCGTGGGATCGAATTGTTAATTCGAGGGAATGAATTGGTAAATTCAGGGAACGAATTGTCATTTCGTGGGAACGAATTGTTATATCGTGGGACGAATTGTTAATTCAAAGGAACGAATTGTTAAATTGAGGGAACGAATTGTTATATCGTGGGAACGAATTGTTAATTCGAGGGAACAAATTGTTATTTCGTGGGAACGAATTAATAAAAAAGAATCCATGTCCCCTGCGGGGCTCCGTAGTAAAGCGTTGCAGCGATGGTACAACACGAAGGCCACACTCACTTTTACTAACCTTCCTCTAATAATAGGCATTTAGAGCCGATTTATTTTGTTTTCATTGCATGTTTATTTCTAAACATAATAACAATGTTTTAACCATTTTACCAACCCTGCCACGCTTTATCCACCTCTGTTACTAACAGCATACATCTGATCCAATTGAGGAGTAATTGGACTGTCTCTTAGAACATAGGTTGTGATATACCAAAATGTTTGTGAACGTCTGTAGTCTATGAAGCCACTTGATGCCACACTGGGTTCCATGGACAAATTCGAAATGGCGAAAATAAGGAAAATTATTTGTTTGTCATAGTTAGAGCAAAATATATGTAGTAAGTGAAAACAAATGGTAGATACTACATATCGAATCATTCCAGATGGAGGCTATACCATTATATAAGTAAGTTTATCACATGAAGACCTTGTTATGACGTGTTGTAACCCATTTAATAAATGTGATATGCCACACGTGTAATAAAACCTGCAGCGAATTTGATTGGCTAGCCGCATCACACTAATTACGTATTCGTATTATGCGATAACGTTATGCCAAACGAACAAAATGAATACATTCCAAATGACGTCCCTAATCGCGTGACAAAGAAATGTTGTTTTGCCGTTAACGTCATCAGAACCCCCCATGACTCAGTAAAATCAATACAACTGTTCACATGCGCTCTAGTTATGTAAAATGAAGTGTTTTCAAAGAACCGGAACCTATTAATATGGCATATTTATAATATATGTATTGCTAGTATTAAAACTATTTTTCTTGGTGGAGCTTTTCAACTTGATCTGAAAATAGTCAATGACATCTTCTCACTGAAACGTATCATATATCTACAAGGTTTCTGCTATTTGGTGTGAAGTCATGTAATAAACAGAATCTCAAACTGTATGCACCTCTACAGAGGCTCGGTGCATACATTGTGCGTCACTCGTTTCATATTTATCCCGTCAACACAGTGCGTATGTGCCGTGAAACACGGTGCCGTGAAACATTTTTGATATCCATTCAATACAATTTTTGCATTTTACAGCCATTTGAAGGTGTTGACGGGATAAATAGAATAGTAGGTTAGTGCCGTGAATGGGAACAAATATCTGGCGCGGTACGGAAACGGGATGTGCTCGGCAGAGCCTCGCCCATCCCGTTTCCTGAGCCTTGCCAGATATGTTTTCCCATTCACGGCACTAACCTACTATTCTCTATCTATTTTCCTTATTTCTGAACCAAAGTATATGTTGTGACCACTCATTTGAACCGTCTCGGCGAGACGGTTCAAATGAGTGGTCACAACATATACTTCTGATGAGAAATAAAGAAATTCTTGAGCCTTGCCGGATATTTTTCCCATTCACGGCACTAACCTACTATTCTCTATATCTCTTATTCATATCCTCTACACATAGTTTCCCTGTAGCAAAAATACAATTTTACCACTTTGAAATATGGATGAAGAAATAATGGTCGTATTTGAAGTCGCAGTCATGTTTACAAAATGTAATTAATTTATATATTGTTAGTCAAACGCACACACTAATCTGTAATATGTATTTATACCACAACCATTGCTTCATGTGGCGTAATAAAGTGGGTTGACTAAATGCTGTTTATATCTGAAGTAACCTAATATACACGACGTAGCCTAATATGTATACATGACGTGCCGTTTTGAAGAATCATAAGTTTGCACTCTACGCGGCGTAAAAACTATATACCACATTTAAAGGTACATGGCCACTCAGTAGGCACAACATGTTCTTTATATCAGAGACATCATCTGAGACATTTTCTGGCAAAATAAACATTCATTCACCATTACCCCATAGCATGCCTTATTTGCATATGAAAATAGTCTGATTCCACCGCGAGTTACTATCATTAAACTAAATATGACGAAATGATTATATCTGTATCGTGGCCACTCGTAAGTTTTGAAACGGGTGGAATAGTGAAACAAATATACACTTATTTAATTCATATAAAGAACAGTTTGTGCCTACTTTGCTAGATAAGTATACTTTGCAATGTTGGTGAAATAGGCTACTGGTGTGATGATGAACTTAAATTATTGGTAAGACAAATGAATTGGTCTCCTGTGACCACCCTTGTGGTGGCTCAAATAGTTAGCGGCTGGAATAGAAACTACTTCACAAAGTATCTAGCAAAGTATACTTTGAGGGAGAAATATTCAATTTTAGGATAAATTTATTATTTTTTATTATACTGAATTTATTATATTATCACAGCCATTTTGGCTGTGATAATGTAATCAATTCAGTATAATAATTCTGCATATTTGTAATCATCAAATATATGCAGTTGTTAGTTCTATATGAAATAATGCATTTCAGGAAAAATAAATGATTACTCCCTCAAAGTATACTTTGCTATAAAAGTATACTTTGCAATGTTGATGAAATTGGCTACAGGTGCTGACCGTCCATGAATGACGTTAGTTGTGGCTGGGAATTTAAACCCATTCACTTTCAGTTTTCGTCCCAAAGTATATAAAACGATACTCTAGACTAGGTAGATAATACAGAGGACATGACCTAGACGTGGTGCCAGCACCGCATGTCACAGAAACCAGTTAATCCTATTGGGCTAGCTCACTCAAGGACCCCAGGTGTAGTAGCATATGACACATTGTGGAATCATTCTGCCAAATAATCTATTTAACAATCACAAACTTATAAGCAATACCGGGCTCATGTGTGGCTGTGACTGGAGAATTTGGATAATTGAACTGTGTGACTAGTGCAGCCCCTGATCAACTAGCACATTCATGTAGCTTGATAACGATATATAGTGCTCGTTATAAGCATGACTACCGTTCCACTGATGGCGTGCAGTGCAGATCCTGTTCAGACTGAGTGGATGTGGACCTACACTGGTTGCAACACCTATAAGCACTATTTTTCCAGTCACAGCCACATATATTGCCGCAAGATAGCAAAGGACATTTACCTAGATCTGCAATTACGCGCACATACACTTACGTTCCTGGTTCAGCGTGGACGTATGCGGGAAACACGCACGTGACATCCACATTACACGTCAAGTCTGTGGCCAACGGCAGGTCGATGAAATACGGCCGGCCCTGCGCAGAAAGGCGAATATGTCAACGTATTGGAGATATTAGTATAAATAGCTATGCCGTATTGACAGACTGTGGGCTTAAGTAATAGTTATAGATCACATATAGGATTTTTAATAAATTAATTTCGTAGCGAGCGAGAAAATAATGTATTAAAATTCAATATGTGATCTATAACGTATTTATTCTTTACCAGCCTACTCGCGAAGCTCCGCCTCTAAACGTGATTTTAAATCGCTATGCTATGTGATTGGCGGTGTGACACGTAGTGATCGCGTGTGTGGGCGCTAGTATGCGCTGTGTCATGTGAACTGAGGAAGCAACGCTTACAATCAATTCTAAATATAGCGGCTGACCATTTCTTGACTAATTTAATATATATTGGCGAAAGCGTCGCAATATGCGATTAATTGAGCCGAAATGCTGTTCTTTCATTGGTCGAGAAATTATGGTAAACAATAAGTGTTATTATGAATGAAATCATTATATTATATAATAGCTACATTACGTTCTATATTTGTTTTCGGCTGTTGCTCTTATGATCATAGCGTGTTCCCTACTGGTATAGTGCAAGGATACTGTGAATAACCCATAGCTTTATAGATGATGACACTAGTACGAACGCGTCTGAATGGAACTAGCTATAGTGCCATGCATTTGAGCCTCAACAGATATGGAATATAAAGAGCTGTATTCACAACGTTTTAATCAACTGGAACACGTGTTTAACTGGAGATAAATACATGCATACATGTAACTATATAATGCTCATCATATCAAATAATTTGTTTCATCCAAAATCAAAATCAAAATAAAAGCATTACTAGCGATTTTATATATCTGCCATATCCATCCTAGTAATTATGTAAATTCATATTTCATTATGTTCATTTTAATACAATATTCATTGCGGTATTCGACATATATGTACATGCACATATTAGAATGTAAAGTCATAGTTCATTATATACAGTGTAATACGATATTCATTGCGGTATTCGACATACATGTATATGCACATAATTATTAGAATGTAAAAGCATAGTTCATTATGTACAGTGTAATACAATATCCATTGCGGTATTCGACATACATGTATATGCACATATTAGAGACTTACAGTAGTGGTATGGGATTTATCCACAAACGCATCAGCTGTAAAGGAAATACGAGTACTGTTATGATGCCCCAATCAGTCATGTGCTGCACTTTTATGGACATGCATGTATAAATAAAACATACAACTGAATTGCCATGCGCCTATAAATTCATAAACACGGTTCCATTAATTGCTATTTGCATCTATCAATTCAAGAGAACATATATCATGGTTTTACTACCGGTGCCATAAACAAGGAAACTCAATATCGATTTTCTAGTATCACACGTTTGGGATAGATATTCATACACATATTTCATATGTAAATATTGACTGCAAATGACATAAGATTTACTAACCAAAAGTAATAGTTTATATAAAACCATGCCATGGCGTTTATTATGAATGACATATTTTAACAACATTTATTAACGAGATACTGTTACAGTAGTTTTATTGGTTAGTACATACTGTTTAATCATTTGCACGAAACGTCTTTCTATGTGTATTATAGTACATGTACATGTATGATCATTTCACACTAAAATGTCAACATTTCGTGATACGTTTACAAAATTTACAATAGTTTTCATAAATAAAGTCAAAAGTTGTCAAAGATTTATGCGGTATTTATCTTTTCTACTTTTAACGCCATTTACGGAAATTATTGTAATATTTTGTAGCATTACGCAGCTACAAATTCACATGGCGTACAAGGGAACACAGATTGTGATTGACATGTTATTGTGACATGATCATACATGCATTATAATACACATAGAAAAACGTTTCGTGCAAATAATTAAACAGTATGTACTGACCAATACAATCGCAAAAGCTAGCCGTAATGGACATGGAGTGGTCAATGTGTAGATATATTGCTTGAAGAGACCTACATAATGGCCGAAATAGTATGCCCCAACAGTATGTCCTAATGTATGATAGTTTATGTTTGGGGCAAATATCATGCTCTTAAGGAATTACTTACCTATGACATGTATATCAAAACACCTGTCTGCGGGAGTATCCACACTAAAATATATAAAGTATACACAGTAACTGCTGCATGTTCCGCTTAAATTCGATGTGTCTTTGTCAATTACGAGTCACGGTTTTGAAGAATGTACTTAAAGTTTGATAATCTTGCGATATCATATGTTACTGTTTTAAAATCGGTGGAGTTGACGTGGAACAGTCTGTAGTTACGTGTATGCCATACTGGCCATCGACATAGTTAAATTAACGTGCATTCATTTAAATATGTAGAAGAATACAGCCAACAAGAGGTATCTGAGAACAGAGTAGCTCGACTATTGACAGCCTCTTAATTATAAAATGGTTTAGCTACGACAGAACACGTTTCATGTAATACGTAGCACAAATAAAATCACGTGACACGTATATGATGAATGTACGCACCCTGTGTTGTCCACCGCTGATGCACATATAATATGTTTTCCAAGGGCGTCGCTAGTTGGTCGCCAAGTTACAAACACGAACTGTTCATTTGGATCTGTAGGGTGGTTCTGTACTGGTGATATATGTATAACCTCTTCCAGACGGCCGGTCACAGTGAATGCATCGATAGCCCTGTATATCATCAATATAATTAAGGAGACTTAAATACATGCGCAGAAATGACAGTCATGTCCACATGCCGTTCAAAAAAAATCCGCACAATATATCGTGTGGATAAAACTGCCTAAAAAATCATAAATCCCATATTTCACAAACTATGCAAAATAATTCAGTATACCTTTCGATGCTATCCCTTCATGCGATGATCTATGACATATAACGTTTAAAATCCGATAATTGCAATATTAACTTGTTGACGCCGCTGAAATACAAAGCATGACTCAAAAATGCAAATGATGGAACTCGGAGCTCGGAAAAATGAAAAAGTCAACATGTATACTGGCATGTCAACATTCTAAGCACCAGCACATGTGTGTGTCATATACTTGCCAGGATATACAAACTTACCTGTCTATCTGAGTGACTGGCATGCCTTGTTCCGTATTTTTCAGGTAGATCAGTACTGGTGCATTTGCAATTTTGACCACTATACTAAACACTATATACTTTAATGTACATTTCTCACAAATTACTGGATGCATTACCCTGTTATTTGTTTTGTACATATAAAAGTGATTGTAGTTTCCAATAATGAATTCAAACTGTTAGTTAGTTATCTAATATTTCAGGGTAGGAATTGGCTCGCAGACCTTCCAACCCCGGGCATATGATCACAGAAAATGTGTCACGTCAATGGCCGTTGGTCCGTATTTTTTTCCTTTCCGCCATTTTAGTATTAGTTGCAATTAGAGGTCAAAAGTTTTTTTTTCAAAATTGCTACATCTCTGTGACCACTTGTGCTAATATCAAACTTGAAACTTCTATTCTACAACATTGATTACCATCCCATATATTAACTGTAAGCTTTAATAAACAAGTCAATTTGACCTTGAACCTTGAATACCTGGGTGCTAGCGATGGGTTAGGGTATACAATGCTTAAATTTGGCATGGTGATTCAATGTGCTATTATGAAGTTGCACGGTTGATATCGGAAGCGGAGGTTCACAGAGATTATAGCAATTTTGGAAAACTTTAACGTAAAAACTCGGTCGGCGGACGCCGGACAAAAGCCAGAAGTAATTAATATGCTCCACCTCGAAAAAAGATTTTTCGGGGTGGAGCAGAACAAATATTTAGCAACATTTTGAGGTTTGTAATATATATATGCTTTCTGCAAAATTATGTGGTGGCCCTGCTTGAAAATATGTAGAGGGTAAAAATAAACATATTTTGTTACGGAAAATTAATTGCTAAATAATACACAAGTTTATGTATATTAGAAAAGTATTAACATTTTTTTTTGTTTTTTTAACATGTTTAAATATCTTAATCAGAAATAATGTATTACGTGAAATACGTTTGTTAGTTTGTCCCGGCGTTCATTTTGGATTATTCGAGTTGCTCAGTTATATAATAATAATACTTTTGACTTTTTAAATCAAACGTTAGGCGGTGTTTACATAATCCAACAGTTTTTTATTGTGACGACATTTGGGCATATCCGTTAGATTGTTTAAAAATATAGTCGCGAGCAAGAGCTTGGCAGGAGTTACGTACCCGCCGCAACTACATGTAGTTTTGGTCAGGAAATAAGAATAAAAAAAACGGGCTTTGTATTGGCCGAATTACACACTGACTGATAACATATCGCTGATTACTAAGAATATCGGGGTTACAACAAAATTAACTAGATGGCTAGCGGCCAGCATGTCGGTCCTGCCGAGGCTTTGCTTAGGTATACCGAAAAAACTTTAACGAAAAACAACAACATTTTTCTAACAAAATCTTTTAACACGGGGCGCAATTAACGTTAAGTAGTACGATACGTAACGGAACGGACGGGACGGGACGTTGCGTCCGCACGCACGCACGCACGCAACGCCCACACGAAACGGACCGTATGCCAATGTGCCGAACTTATATCGCGCTGTCCGCAATGCTCGGGGGCGACCAAAAATCTGACGTTTCATTGGTCAAATGACAATACAATGGACGTTACCGACTTAAGGCAGTAATGCCTTGCCTGGTTAAATCTTCATTATTGATAGTACATTTAGCCTTGGTATTCTTCTATAGTCCATGGCCCGTTCTTCAAGTAATGGTATTCAATTTATACGACGGTTGGTCGTGAACGCAAAATACAATTTAGCTAAACATTGTCTAAAACGAATGATCAACGTGTAGTTTTCGGAATTGATAATTTGGTTATAAAATGTTCTAATCAAAGTTATTACAAACAGTATACTGTTGAATAAAAATTAGACAATGCACATCCCAACTTCAGGCCCGTAGCCAGGACCTGTTTGAATGGGGGGGGTCGTTTCGAAGGCTCAATGGGGTCTGAATGTAATCTTACCTGTTTGAAGGTGGGGGGAAACGGGGGGTCGTTTCGAGGCTCAAAAGGGGGTTGGAAAGTTCTGAAAGTATCTATGGGGGTCTAAAAAAAATAAAAAGTGGACCTCTGGCTAAGAAATGTTGGAACCTCGATGCTGGGGCGGGGGGGGGGGGGTCGTCCGACCGACTCCCCGTAATCCCCCCCCCACCCCCCCCTCGCTACGGGCATGCAATGCAACTGTGACGTTAAGCTATAATGGTTACTCATGATTTTGTTAAGAAGTCGATGCCTTCTGGTTTGTCATAGAATTACTATTAATTGCTGTGGTTAAAGTTGTCTAAATTATAAGTAGTTTCCTACAAATAGTGTTTCTGTTAATAATGGGAAGAATCCTTTTACTTTAGTGAATTTATGTCAACAAAGCAAATGAAATAAACGTTTAACAGGAAACGTGCAAAAACCCAATACTTTGAATTTATATGTTTTATGGCTTAGTTTTAGATGCTACGCTTTTCTCCTTGGTTAAATAAAAGACGTTAGGATAATTACATTTCGGTTTCGAAAATCGTAAACACGTTATGGTCGCAAATTTAAAATGATTGGCACGCTACAATGGCTGTCGCATTTTGTCAAAAGCAATCATAAATACGGGGTTTTTTTTTTTTTACTTTTGGCCCCCAAGCTAACTAATATGTTACACATTATTCAATCGGAGAAATAAAAAAAAAAAAAAATTTAAAAAAAAAAAATTCAATTCAATTCTCTTTTTAACCTCGTTCGATGTACTAAATAAAAGTACTTTGGTCTGTACAAGCCATCGTACGTACAGTTTCATCAACTTCGGGTAGCGTTTGACACATTACAGCAAATAATATGGGGGGGGGGGGGAATCAGTAAACCAAAATTAAAAGTTGGTTGCAAATTAAATAATAGACATATATGGATTAAACGGCAAGCTATAAAATTAGTATGCCAGCAAAACGTATAACAGCCAGATGAGATGATCAGAGCATTTCTCCCATCTAATCTCAAAATAAAATGTTGATGTTGTAAACTTTTAAATCTGATGCACAGGCCTATGTTAGTGTACTCGTTATCCATTAGGTTAAACGCCATATTTACTCGCATAGTAGGTGAGTAGGTCGATCAGTGAAAATTACACTGAGGTAAATATGCTTACATGTCACTGGATTTATTGATAGATAATAACAGAGTACAGTGTAGTGCGTTATATATGGTATGTAGTTGTGTGGTTTGCCATGTAAAAGTGATTACACTGTGCTATTTTCTGTGTATGGGGCTATATAAAATGGTGGTTCAATGTTGTTAAAATCAACAGGCACTCAAACCTGTCCAGAAAACTTTATATATTGTACAGTTGGGTGTAACATAATCTGATAGGAAGATCCGTTCTCCTGGGGCGTTTCTTACATGTGATTAGCTACATTATATCATATGTTTCTACATTCCACATTTTGGAGTTATGTGTTCAAACGGTCCAAGGAAATACAGGTGTGAAACCTGGCTGATGGCTGGAAATACACAAACAAACATGGCCGACTTGGCAACGGCCATGGTGCTGTATAGGATTTTACAGTAACTAGGCATTATTCAACATACATGGTATTATGTTTATAACATCTACTTTTGATAACCTTTACGAAGCAATTATCTTTGTAATTCATACTAGGATCAGGTATTAGAACTGGCCCATTAAATTGTTCTAATGAAAAATGTCACACGTTCCAAAATTATGTTGGCAAATGTGCATGCTTTATTTTTTATTTACCATCGTCTTGTTTGTGTGGTATGAAATAAATGGTGTTAAAAATTTCGTTACGATTGATACTTTTGTAATTAGAAACTGAGAATGTTTGGTTCTTCTTCCTAGTAATTGTAAATTTTATGGCGGTCCGAGACAATACACATTTAAAACATTAAACCTTCCAAATGTTCCTGTGATAACTGAACATAATACAAATTTACGTCGTATTTATTTTTAGAAAACATTGTATTAAAAGCAAGCGTAGTTTGAGTGGTACGAAATATCTTGGCCGAAGAGGAAAACTATTTCAATTACAAAATTGTGCTTTGTTTCCTTATTTCTTAGTATTGAACATCTTTGGGTGGCGATCGCTCATAAATAATAGTAACAAATGTGCGCCACTTTAAATTAAAATATCTAGTAGATTTGTTCTGCACCATGCAAATTACGTCGTTAATGGTATTTTCCTCCACAAACTTTCCCGGTTAGTTCATTGATATGACATTAAATTATATTGTGGGTTCTCGCATGCTGTATGATTAAGACTATTTAGTAATTATGAAATGTGCATTTTGTCTTCATTCAATTAAAGGCAAGCCATGTGATTTTGCTAACCTAAGTATGGAATTGTTCATGAATTACTTGATATTTTCGTTAAAGGATTGTCGTAACGTTGACGAAAATATTTCAATAGCAATGTGGAAACTCTATTCCGCACTTTCTACCGAATTAGTTCGTCAATTCTGGGCGTAAATTTACAGAAAATATATCGTATATTTGTAAATTATTATCTTTTTAGGTATTAAAATTAATATGTAATTGTTCTCAAATAGTGATGAACAATTTGTAGCGGTCGGACCAAATAAAATATAGCAGAAAATCCACACACTTTTGAAATATCTAGTATCGGTTCTGATTATTATATAAAAAAATAAAACATGTATACCAATCCTTGACTGTGAACATTTGCATCGGCCATATTACAATTCAATTTATTTATTAATTAAATATCATCTCTTATTAGTACAACCCACGTGGTACTTTCATTTGCCTTTACTGGTGCTAATGATACAGACAGCCATTGTGTTTTGTATACCTGGGGGACCCAAGAACACATGTATTCTTGGACCCAAGTTGGATTTTACGTTAATCGTATCATCGCACTAGCAAAATAGTCAATCGCATAACACGGTCGCGGAAGTTTTTACGTTACCAAACAAATCACCATTCAATCGTAAATTGTACGCCAAGCCAATGCTTCAAACCTATGTGTGTATTTTCACTCATTTCTTAGCTTGGGACGTCATTTATAGCTCATTGAAATCCAAAATGGGCCGCTGTCCGTCATTTTTGGAAATAATGAAACACGCTATGTGCGTGTTCATGTGCGCGTGCGAGGTGGGAGAGGTATAGGAATAGGCGTAAATAATAAGGCATGGTGGAGGCTAGTGAAATGTCAATAAATTATAATTTAAATACAACTAATAATCGATGGTACACCAGTTCCTGCAGTTTGATTCAAACGAGTTTCACGGGCAACCAGGGGGGCCAGTTCATTAAACTTCGTAGGACTCAAAAATGTTCGTAATAGTGAAAATGATTTATTGGATCGATCAGGGAAATTTCAATTGATGGAATGACATGTATTCTGCATTATGCTGCATATGCAGCCTATGTTCAAAATTAAATGTAAATCCAATAATCGTTTGCAATGAAAAAACATTGTTAAATGTGAAATTTGATTTTACAGACTTAATCATTAATTGTGTGCACACTTACGAA